>OX418221.1:12013815-12046315 GCA_948455865.1 Conomelus anceps
GGCTCCAGCCAGAGGCCCAGCTCCAGCTATCGATTAATCATTAGGCCAATGGGCCTGGGCCTCCTGCTTCACTCTTTCAATGTTGAGTGGCATGCTTTGAAAACTGGTGAAGCGGTTGTAGAATAATTGAGCCACACTTGTGGGATTACGAATGTGGATCGGATGAAAAGTGTACGTGGAGAGAGAGAGAATGTGAGAGAGAAAGGGAGAAAATAGAGAGACTGAGTGAGAGAGAGAGAGAGAGAGAGAGAGAATGTTGAGAGAGAAAGGGAGAAATAGAGAGACTGAGTGAGAGAGAGAGAGAGAGAGAAGAGTGTGTGAGAGAGAGACAGAGAGAGCGAGTGGGAGTGAGTTAAAGAGAATAAAAGAGAGAGAAAGTGAGAGAGAGATTAAGAGAGAGAGAGAGAGGAAAGAGAGAGCGGGTGAGAGAGCAAGAGAGAACGAGAGAGAGAGAGCAAGAGATAGCGAGAGAAAGAAAGATGGGGAGGACGAGAGAGAGAGAGAGAGTGAGAGAGAATATGTGTGAGTGAGAGTGTGTGGGGGGTGGGTGAAAGAGGGAGAGAGAGGAGGTGTGAGAGAGAGGGTGTGGAGGTATGAGTGAGAGAGAGTGAGCAAGTGAGTGGCGTGATGTGAGCGAGAGAGAGTGAAATTGGGAGTGTGAGAGCGAGCAAGAGTGAGAAATAAAAAGGGAAATGATGAATTGATGAATATGGTGATATCGTGCGTGAGAGGGGGATGATTATATAGTGTTGGAAGAAGGTGAGGAAAATTTTTTTAAGGTCGCATTGAAAAATTTGTTCAAATATTACAATAATTTTTTTTAAAAAAGAAGCGAGAGCTGGAAAAAATCCGCAAAATGAGAAAGACAGCTCAAATGAGAGAGATAGTAGTACTGTAGTGATCCCAAAGTAACGTAGGGTTAAACCATAGGTCTATATCCAGCATTCTGTCACTGGAGCATGTCCTATGAAAGCTCCCTCCCTCCCCTTCGACTCCGGAATAGGGTGCCATTAAGGGGGCTGTAAACGATAGTGTAATGAGAGCAGAAACGTCTGCTGACTTCCTCTTTTCACTCATTCATCCCCCTCCCCTCTCTGCCCCTCCCCAACCAATTTGAACCCCTTTCTGCCATCAGAAGGGCCTAGATTGTGGTGAGATGGTTTCCGATGGTGCAATACCCTCGCCGCTAAGGGTTGAGGGCTGCTCTACTAGTAATGATTCGAATTTGATACCAGCAAGGTTACCTTCCCCTCCCCACACCATGACACACCTCCATATTACACTTCAACACTTCTGGATATTTCTTTGGCACGAATACTGCCATTAAATAAGGAGTTAAAATATAAAAAACTATCATAACGTAACGTGACATTGTAACGTAACGTCACTTTGTAATGTAACGTGATGATAACAAATTTTTTGCGCTATGCGTAGAAACACACATGAGAAGATAGCAAAAATAGCATGGGTTATGGAATTGACACAGTGATTTCTTTAATGAATAACAAGTTCCAACGAAGAAACGCAACAACCTTGAGGGCCAAGGCTTGGTATCAAGAGCGGTCCCGTGAGGTGGGGGGGGGGGGGTTATCGGGGATGAAAAAGTCATGATCCTTCCTCACAAAATTAGAAACTTCATTTGTGAAGGGGCAGGAAGGTGAGGAAGAAGGGGCGGTAAGGAGAGGAGGAAGGGGTATCTTTACAGTAAAAGGTCAGCAGGATCCCAGTAATTGTGACTCTCAAATTGTGTTGAGCTAGGACTGCCCTTGCTTGCTATATTGTAAAACAATCACTTTTCAAGTGAGCTAAAAGGTGAAAGCAAAGGTTCATTGGCTTAGGGGCGTAGCCAGGGGGGAGGGATATCGAGATACATCCTCTCCCGAAATGTTGCAGTCAATCAAATTATTATTTAATTCATTAATTTCTGTTGATGCCCACATGAGTCCGAGACTTGTGCGTGGGTAATGAGGTGAATAATAACACATAGATGCCAGACAGAGGAGCGGGATTCGAACCCACGACCGCTGAAGCGACAGTAAGCTAAAGTTTCGACGTCTCAACCAACTGCCCTAAGCGGCCCGCCAAAACACAAAACTAATCTTTCATAAAACTAATAACTTACAGATTAAATTAAGACAGTTAATACAAAAATAAACCTTAGTTTTATTTAGCACTAATGTTTGTCACGGGAATCCTATACGATGTTATTATGGTACTATGGCATGTTATTATGGTTGTTATGGCATGTACAGTTCAGTGAGCAATGTGGCAATGCAGTGTTTTCTATTGGTGTCTGTCACTGACTCTTTATAAAAATGATAAATATTAAAAACATTCGGAGGGGGGCCGGAAACCCCTACAAAGTGGGGAGATTCCATTCCCCTACACCACCGGGTATACCCCCCCCTACACCACCGGGTATATCCCCCCTACACCACCGGGTATACCCTTCCTCCTGTCGCATCAATTTGTTTTAATTTAGAATAAATTTAGGGCGATGCAAACAACCAAAAATTTAGAAGGCGAAACGTGGAAAAAGGAAAACATTCCCTTTCTACACGCTTGTACAATGTACACCAAAACACCGTCAAATACCCATGCATACAAAACCAAGAGGAACTAGGTTAGGTTACCAAGCCAAATGAAGCGCATGTTTAGGAAACAACCACTCGAAAATATAATCACACCTCATTAACCTCAAAATAACCAAATCGGAAAAATATACATTTCAATCAACATTACTGTCTAACCTTATCATTATCTCAAGTCTTTAAAATTATTGCGCATTTCGAAGTTTACTTGATAAGAAATTATATCGTCATTTTCATTTTTTCACTGAGTTAATAATTGCCCACAATTCGTTGCACTCACTTTGATCGAAGAAAGAAATATAATAAATTTGTTACCTCATTCGATAATCCTTACTAATTCCAAGGTATTGAGTTCATGTCGGATCGTTGATCTAATACAGCCCTTGATCAGGAATTACGAATCAGGAAAATAGGAACCTTCCTATTCTCGTACTCTCCAATGCTGGAATACTCAGTCTCGAAGTTTCGAAGTCTCGACTATTCGAGAAGACTCCAATTCAGGAATACTCGGCAATGCTCTGATTTGGGAATACTCCAATCCGGAAATACTGCAATTTGGGAATGCTCGGGAATGGTCCAATTCGGGAATGCTGCATTTTGGGAATGCTCCATTTCGGGAACCGCTTATAAAGCGGCGAAGTACATAACAGATTATCTCCAAATCAAACAAACTAATACAACTAAAGATGAGGTGAGTGGCGGTTTCCTAAAATTAACTTTGTAAATCACATTATAAACTAAATTCGACTTTATAAACACTGCCCAGCACAAGGGCCTAAAAAAAAACTATCAAGTCACCATTACCTCAAATATCTACTCTGAGCTCATCCTAATCAGCGTGGTGTTTGCTCCATGCAATTTCGTCGAGTAATAAGCCTGTTGCTTTCCTACAACTACAGCTAGTTCTTGGTGGGAATCGATGTTCAGAAACTATACGGGAACTACAAAACTATGCAACTTTTACCAAATCAAAACTCTCGACTTGCCTCCAGGCCTGCGCAGAAGGCATATTCCGTAATAGAAAAATGAACAGGTAAAGAGAGTGTAGGAGAGAGCGAAAGAATGAGAAATTAGCTCTATCTTCTTTTACTAGAGCAGCATGGGAGTCAATCCTGCTCGATATTGAATCTCAAAAAAAATGCTTCACTGTAAAACCAATTCCAACATGAAAACCCAATCGATTCCATTACTTCTATTGAAAATGAATAATTAAAATCTAAACTCCCCAATAACTTGCTTAAAATGTCCTAATCCAGAAAACTTTACATGAAAAAATATCTTTAAAATTTAATAACGTTTAAAATGATACTAAACAAGAAAGTGATCCAAGGTAATAAAAAAAAAGAATTTGGGCTACTCCCAAATTCATAACACTCCCCCACACCATAACGTTCAATCCTGGCTACGCCACTGCATTGGCTAGGATAGGGGTAACGCGTGAGTATTTATTGTAACGTTTCTCATGTTTTGTAGATTGATTCATTTTATTGTTCATGTAATTTCCAGTTTGTTTAATTCCATTCAAATTTGAAGATGTTTGAAGTTGTCATACCTTCTTTTACCATGCTTCGCCTTTTGCATACATCCTTCTCTCTTCAATCTTGATTCTTTTTTGTTTTATCATAGTTTGTTTATTTTTTATCTCAATGACATTGACACATGATAGATGTACACATAGTACTACCTAATTCACTACTTTCTTAGTACTACAGAATATATAGTAATATCTTAATCTAATCCCTTCAATATCTTAATATCTGCTTAATCCTTTAATAAAGGGTATTTATCCCTTTAATATCTTAATCTAATATAAATATATAATTTATATTAGATTGAAGATAAAGACTCTCTTGGCCGTGACGGCCAGTTGCACGAAAGAAAATTAAATTTGACCGCTGTAAGATGACGTCATTTGACGGAGCTAGTGCAACGACTTCCCTATTGAGCTCCGTAAGTTGACGTCATCTTATGGTGATAAAACGTAATTTTCTTTCTGGCTAAATAACACCAGCTGAGCGTTTGACCAAGTTCAACATTGTCAACGTATACGAAGTCATCACACACGTGTTTAGAGACATCAGCACAGAAACAGCTGATTTATTAATCGAATTTTACCGACTGGTGTAATTTAGCCATAAAGTGGCTCTGTATAATAAGGCTCTTAGAATTTAATTAAAATTGAGTTGAATCTTTTTAATTATACATGCCTGTTACAAATTTGTAGCATTCTATTCTTCAAACTTCAAAGAATTTTTAATAATTTTGCATCACATTCCTCATAATAAAAGAGAAATGAAAAAAAAATATTTTTTTCTCGTGATAAGCCTATAGGAAGAAAGAACACATCGCTCTCACTTCAGACGACACACCGTCTAGGGGGCTACATATTAACCCCTTCTTCGCTACTCTTCCTCATCAACCCTCTTCCTCATCTACCCTCCTCCTCATCGCCCCTTCTCTCCATCATCCTCTTACTTCGCCCCTCACCTTAATCCTTCTCAAGCCATTCCACCCCCCATCCCTCGCATGACACAATCTCTCGTACGCCTCTGGATTTTCCATTAATTCTGTTGCTTTGATAGCCAGCCCAGACGTGGCTCCCCAAGGGAAACGAGCTTTTGAGTGACAGTGATGGGTTATTCGGGACCGACATGGGCCCGGAGAAAAAATATCAACATTAAAAAAAAAGCGGGCTACAACAGTGTAAATAGTGTAGCGTTTCTTGCAGGCAGACATATGGCTCCAGAACAGCGGTCTTTCTGATCCACAGCAAATCTACGTTTAATACGATTTTTAAATCCGGTGTGCGAACTGAAATATCGCGTGCAATGTCTCTCTTTTTCAGTCCGGTGTCTTTTTTCAGTTAATATTTCTTCTGATAGAAAATTACGTTTTCGATATGATAAAAATATTTTCAATAATGTTTATTTTGTAGATTACGTCTTGGAGACTCCAGTTAAGGAGTATAAAACAAGTCAGATTAACAATTATACAATCTTATACACTAGTTACCATAATTACTATATCAATTAGTTTAGTTGAGGCTAAATTTTGATATGAAAGGAACTCTTGTACACTATACAAAGCTTTATCAACTAAATATTTTTTCAATTGTTTTTTAAATAAGGTATTTCTTTATTTTCTAGACCCTTTAAAAACTGCGGTAGCTTGTTGTAGAGTTTCCTACCAATGTAACTAGGTTTTTGTTTGAATAAGCTACTATTGTGACTCACCAAGTGATAATTTCCTCGCCTTCTTGTATTATAATCGTAAACGTCAAGTGCTCAAACAAGTGCTATAGTTCACGCCACCATATTTTATTGGGCGGCTCCAAAAAATTGCGTTGTTGCCAGATATGGGACCATCCCAGTAGCTGATAGTAGAGTAGGGGGAGGCAATGCAAGTTTTGTCGCAACAAATTAGGGAAAGCTAATTTTTTGCAGGATGTTAGTATACAAATTAATTACTTGAAAAAACCTTAAACCTTAAAAAAGCTAGTGGTTGAGTAGTAGTAGAGGATCACCAACAACAATGCCCGAATTGACAACACTGTTCGTACCGTGTTGCATAGTCAACAAGTCTGACGCTAGCAGTCATTACTTATGGTTTGTCATCGCAGTCAGTTGTTTTTTTACTGCAATTTTTTAGAGCCCCTCAATTTGGTGACATTAACTATAGTGCAGATTTATTATTTTAATGGAGAAGATTGATTGATTAACTGCCTTCATTAAAGGCGTATACACAAATTTAAGGTTTTCCCAACCTTACAGTTGTAACTAAAGGTCCTCTCTTTCACTCAAACCTAAGAAGAACATGATAAAGACAGTAGCGGTCCCAGGATTTCAGGGTCTGGGTCTCCCCCCCCACCGGAAAATAATGTGGAATTTAAAGCTTAAAAACGTATTTTTATACGTATTTGAGCTCTAAAATATGTTCAAGCCAATAGTATTTATGTTAGCTAATAAAATAGTTTTTCATTTAAAGTTTATTGTACCTGGGTGAAATAGGATCCCTCTCTTACAATACATCCCTCTCTTCATGACAAAGTTAAAAGCCATATGATTCACGGCCCGTGCGGCTCTCTAAACCCAAATTCAGTTTGTATTCAGTTTGTACTAGTGGACCCGAGCACACGGAATCGTGCGCTACGCTAGCAGAACGATAAATAATTGCATTTGGCAATCTCAAAACATTAACATGCAGTGCATGGATCCACCACAAATTCACCATTTTCAGCCTATCAGAGTGCTATTACAAAATATCCCCATGTTTTATCTTAGCATGGCGTAATTTCATTCAGTTTACAGTGAAAGACGTGGACGACTAAGTCTGGACGGTAATGTACAGACTCGCCAATTGTTAAGTTGTCAATGATTTCAGGCCACTTCGGGTTGCATGTCATAGTGACGAATAGCGATGGCTTCCCAAACTTTTGCACTATTGCCATTGCATCTAAGTAGTTTTGATTCATATTACGTGGTGAGCCGATGAAAGATGACGGCAAAATTACTTGGCGGCCGATTTGAACATTTTCTTCCGTTGCCCTTCTATTGACATAGTCGGTTATGTTTAGGTAGAGATCAACTCGTAATTGTGACTGTTGCTTCCAAATGAAATCTAGTCGTGTGCCTTCTATCCTGACATACATATCCACCAACCATTGCAGATAAAGCTTCTGTGAACGGTGCAAAATGCTGAATGGTTCGCGAATTGCAAGACGGTATGATGCATATTGTAACATGGTTAGCTTTTGACGAACAGCTGTTTGATGGGCGGCATCGTGAGTCAAGTCAATGTGCCATCCAGAATCGCCATGGGGGAACAACAATGGATAATGGATACTGTTCTGTAGCTGCGGTCGTTATCACGATTACGCCTCCTTTCTATGTTTCGTTGTCGTCGCGTCGGAGGCATTTAAAAGAAAAAACAACAAATAAACAAATTATAGCTACACAAAACAACGATAAATGGACAAAATTTATGTTATTATCATGTTAACACGATCCGTCATAGCGACACAAAACAACGAAAAATACACAAATTTAAGATACAACCATACTAACATGATCCGTCTTGGGCGTTATGTTTACACCAACTCAAATAGTAAATAAACGTACTCAATGCGTTTCATTGAATTGAAAAATAAATAACAGCAATTAAATTATACAGCTGATCAAAATGTAAACAATTATATTCTTCATAAGAATAACATGGGAACTTTAAAAGCCACTGGGGCAAAGCCCAAGGGACTTATTCAAAAATGTAAGGCCAGTTTGCAAATCTACGCGACAGGCTCTTTCCAATGAGACGTCAATGGATACAATCGGTTAATAAATGGCGGAGGAGTTCAACCGACAAAGTTTCATGTAGCGTATTAATTATAAGGATATGTTTTGGCTTTTTTGATAGCAACGATCATGAAGTTGTTAGCAGCTTAGTAAACAACTTAGAACGTAAACAATTCAGTGACAGTTATCAGAGAGAATATTTGAGAACAGCTGATTGATATATCATGATAAATTACGTGATTTGTTCTTATGTGGTAATAATAGTGCTACCTGGCGAATTCCCAAGAGCCTAGTACAAACCGCACCTTCCTAAAATGTTAATTTTTGTTTTGATAAATTTAAATTAGAAATTTTTTTTTCAACAAAGAAATAATTGATGAAAAATAAGATGAGCTTTGATTCACCAGTCATATGTTTCCTAAAAGACTGCAATGCTCCGACTACACAAGTCTGCAGACAGCGTAAATAACGCCGCGAAGGGCCCACCATTTATATTTGAGAACAGCTGATTGATAAATTACGTGATTTGTTCTTATGTGGTAACTAGCAGCTACCCGTCCTTCGTACGGATTATGTTTAGAAATACGAATAAATATGCTTCGGCTTTTTTGATAGCAACGATCATGAAGTTGTTAACAGCTTAGTAAACAACACTTAGGACGTAAACAATTCAGTGACAGTTATCAGAGAGAATATTTGAGAACAGCTGATTGATATATCATCATAAATTACGTGATTTGTTGTTGTTCTTATGTGGTAATAATAGTGCTACCTGGCGAATTCCCAAGAGCCTAGCACAAACCGCACCTTCCTAAAATGTTAATTTTTGTTTTGATAAATTGAAATTAGAAAATTTTGTTTTTTTTCAACAAAGAAATAATTGATAAAACATAAGATGAGCTTTGATTCACCAGACATATTATGTTTCCTAAAAGACTGCAATGCTTCGACTACACAAGTCTGCAGACAGCGTAAATAACGCCGCGAAAGGCCCACCATTTATATTTGAGAACAGCTGATTGATATATCATGATAAATTACGTGATTTGTTCTTATTCTTATGTGGTAATAAAACTTGGAAGAAATGTATCCAAAATCGCACAATACTTGGTTTTGAACGTTTATTATTCTGGTTAAAAAAAGTTAATTTAGTTTTCTATAGCTAAAGACATTGTCAAAAAGGTTTTCAATACTGATAAATAACTTAAATCCCGATCGATGCTCTCGTTTTTCAGGAGAAGGCCGCGTAAAATGTATCCAAAATCGCAAAACACTTGGTTTTTAAACGTTTATTAGCCTACTCTGTTAAAAAAAAAGTTAGTTTAGTTTTTTATAGCTAAAGACATTGTCAATAAAGTGTTCAATACTGTTCAATAACTAAAATCCCGATCGATGCTCTCGTTTTTGAGGAGAAGGCCGCGTAAAATGCCTTTGGGGCCGTGACAGACAGACAGACAGACAGACAGAAAGTGAGATAAGACGATTTTCGGCTTATTTGATGTATAAAACGTAAAAATAACCAAAAAATATATAATTCTGATAAATGTACAGACAAAACTCTAATTTCATTTATATAGATATACTATTTACTACTATGCCTATTTCTATTTACACCAGGTGGGGAATCTAGGACCCCTTCGGTAGTTCGCTGCTACAAGCCCCAAGCCTCCAAGAATGAAGTCAGAAGATTTATTAAAATAAAACGAAGAATTGAAGATGAATAAGAATAATTATTATCGTAAACGATTGGCAACCTCTCAGTTTGGCACTAGATTTCGTAACCGGTTTACAAAACGACGGTGTTTCAATTTTTGTTTTCAAAGGCATGTTGCCAGCGAGCTGTGAAAGAAGAAGCTGTTGGCTTGAAGAAGAAGAAGAAGAAGAAGAAGAAGAAGAAGAAGCAGAAGCAGAAGAAGAAGAAGAAGAAGCAGAAGAAGCAGCAGCAGAAGAACTGAGACGGCCCATTAATTGAGACATCCATTGTCTTTTACGGAAATGAGAAGTCAATTAATGAGTGAAAAGTAGCAATGAGTGAGGCACGGCTCATTAGCAAATGCTAGAGTGAGGTGAGGACGTCTCACTCCTTTGAACAATGCCTCCCTCGTCACTATAATGAGGTAATGAAGGTCTTGAAGGTGGCTGAGGGGTGAGGGAAGCTGAGTGAAAACTGAGGACGCAAAAGATGTAACTTAAAACTTTTCCAGAGCATTGAGTTGAAACATTTCTCTACTTGAGGAAAAATGTATAGCCCTATATAATATTGTAGCCCTATAATAACTGTGACCCAAAAAGATGCTGCAATTTAAAACTTTTTCAGAGCTTTGAAATGAACTAAACAGTACTTGAGGATTGAGGACTTCAAAATACTTTGTACTGTATATTTGTTTTCTTTGTATATTTGTTTGTAATGATTGTTTTCTTTTGAATCATGACTGTATATTTGGAAAGGGAAATAATTTATTTTCCTGGATTTCTTATTCCATGACGAACTGAAGCCAAAATAACAGTTCGGCCAAGAGAGTAAGTAAAATATTACTTATTCTTAATAAAAATTGACTGCAAGTCGTTGAATTCACCTAAAAAGTTAATAAATTATTTGTTTAATATACAGGGTGTTTCGGAACTCTCTACCAATACTTCTAGGCAGTGTTTCTGGACCACTAACAAAAGTAAATATCGTAATAAAAATGTTCTAAAATCCCCAGTTACTCACATAGCCGCCATTTTGTTTTTTCACTCATTATTTTTTTATTCGAACATCTCTGAATGTATAATTTTGAAATTTTGCAAACAGCTTAATAACAATTTAAAAAATCTTTAAAAAATCAATCAAAATTTTCCGACATCAAAAAACAAAATGGCGGCCATTTAAAATATTTGAACAGGATTAAATTAATAATGGCTGATGATATCAAAATTTGACTAGAATAACGTTTTTTAGATATTTTTATTGCCAATCCAACGATACCTCATTTTCCGAAATTGGCCAACAATTAACAAAGATATGCTACTTCTTAGGGTGTGCTGTAGTTGAGAACGGGTTGCAGTTTTTCACTTCCAACCACTGCACACCCTAAAAAGTAGCATATCTCTGTTAATTGTCGGCCAATCTTGGAAAATGAGGTATCGTTGGATTGACAATAAAAATATTTAAAAAACGTTATTCTAGTCGTCAAATTTTGATATCATCAGCCATTATTAATTTAATCCTGTTCAAATATTTTAAATGGCCGCCATTTTGTTTTTTGATGTCGGAAAATTTTGATTGATTTTTTAAAGATTGTTTAAATTGTTATAAAGCTATTTGCAAAATTTCAAAATGATACATTCAGAGATGTTTGAATAAAAAAATAATGAGTGAAAAAAACAAAATGGCGGCTGTGTGAGTAACTGGGGATTTTAGAAAATTTTTATTACAATATTTACTCTTGTTAGTGGTCCAGAAACACTGCCTAGAAGTATTGGTAGAGAGTTCCGAAACACCCTGTATATTGTTGTGGGTTCTATCACTAAAATAACGCTGGCAACACTTAAATTTATCACTCCTGGGCGCTCTTTGTAAGGGTGACCGATTAGATTGGCCAGCAAAAAAGACACTGTTCTCTGCTGTAAAATCACTTCCCGGCGGTTCGGAACCCACCTAAAACTGTAGGTCCAGCTCATCAAACACAATCATCCACCTCATTACGCACGCACAGGTCTGAGACCTATGTGGGCTTCATCCTCCAGAAAAAAAATTAACACAAATTATCTACAACTCACACTTGCCAGTTATTTCTTACACAAAATGAGCAATCAAAAAACAGATAAATCGATATTGTTCAACTGATAAAGAGTTTTCAATATTACTGTACAAAAATCAATCACTAATTGTTAAAAGGCCGATCAAATATTAAATAATAACTGTTCAATAAACTGCCCAAGAATTCAAGAAGAACGTCTAAAAAGAACAATCAAACTTACGTAGCACAAGTCTGTAATACAATAATAGCTGAGAATAGAGTCCACTCATATAAAAGGTGGAAGAATTTCCAGTCACAATATACGGCGATTATCACTTAAACAACAAACGTTTGTACTATGAACGGAACTGCCACTTGTTATGTAAACGAGAATCAAACCATGAATGAAACTAATGTTTACTCAAGCGTTTGCTTTAAATAGGTTTTATCATGATCAAGAAAGACGGAGAATTTTCTAAAATGTTCTATTGAATTCTAAAATAAACTGACATTCTACAATTTTCGATAAAATTCCATGAAGTTCTAAGTAAACATTCTAAAGGTGTCACAGATAAACTATAAGGCGATGAGAGTACAGAAAAAGAGTAATTAATTGCTTCCAGAAATCAATATTGACACTGGCAGATAACAGTGAAACTCACTGTTCCTTCTTTGTTTCCATGGCCATAACAATAGCTTATAGCCCTAATATTAAAAATTATAGCTTATTAAAAATTTGTAAATAGAAAAATGTTAATGATCTTTTAAGGACATCAGAGTTGTTGTTTGGTTGGAAACTGAAGCTAATAATTAAATTTCATTTATTGTTCTTCATCTATTTATGTGTAAATACATAATTATGACTTTTACCCTTAAAAATGATTGTTTTTACTTGTAGATGTCATTTTTCTACAAGTGGAAAAAGAGGTTGAGTGTCAAGAATGTACGAATCAAGTTAGTTTGAAGTAGCTGACAAATATATAGAAACAGAATTTTTCTATAAAATTCGTGAAGGTCCGCGGTTCGATTCCCGGTGGTGACTGATATTTTTGTAGGGTAGCATTCATCGATTCCCATCAGCTATTTAATGCTTCTGTCAATATCCGCCATTGAGGAAGTCTTCAGTGTAAATTAATAGCACTTTGAGGAATTCGAAATTAATAACTTCTGAATAATAAGACGAAATGGTCACGACCACATTTATTAAAACTTAGAGAAACTAGTTTCGGTTGTTACACCATTATCAATCTCAATCAAACTAAAACTAAAGTACAGAGAATCTTAATATATACTGAACATGGAATGATACTATTGGCTAAGCGAGAAAGAGACTGACCTTCATCGGACGTTGTGATTGGCTGACAAGTCACGCCCTCTGGTGGGAGGAGTAACAAGCAAAAATATGAGTCAAATCAATAACTAAACACTGTGAACATCAAGAAAGCAACAAAGAAGAAAAATACGTAATAAGGCTAGAATTGAATCAAATTAAAACTAAAAAATTAGAAGCTCACTGAAATGCAGTCAAGGTCAACCGAGAAATATACGCAATCTCTGTCCAAACTTCGCCATTTCATGTAATTGCATCACTTAGATTGTCATTACCGTAGTTAATATCATTAAGATCATACAAATAACGTCATTGTACATAATTTGTAACACTATAAAAATAGAACCATCTAAATTTACTATAGTAACTATGTGATGCTGATAATTTTGTTTTTAACCACTCATTACACGATTTGTAAATTTACATGAGTAAAGAAAGATAATGTAGCCTAATCAATTTAACTGACATCAGAGACTAAATTGGCATAATCATTTCAAATGAAAAAAATTTTTTGGAAAAATTTATTTAAATAACTAGCAGCTACCCGTCCTTCGTACGGATTATGTTTAGAAATACGACTAAATATGTTTCGGCTTTTTTGATAGCAACGATCATGAAGTTGTTAGCAGCTTAGTTAACAACTTAGGACGTAAACAATTCAGTTACAGTTATCAGAGAGAATATTTGAGAACAGCTGATTGATAAATCATCATAAATTACGTGATTTGTTGTTGTTCTCATGTGGTAATAATAGTGCTACCTGGCGAATTTCCAAGAGCCTAGCACAAACCGCACCTTCCTAAAATGTTAATTTTTGTTTTGATAAATTGAAATTAGAAAATTTTGTTTTTTTTTCAACAAAGAAATAATTGATAAAACATAAGATGAGCTTTAATTCACCAGACATATGTTTCCTAAAAGACTGCAATGCTCCGACTACACAAGTCTGCAGACAGCGTAAATAACGCCGCGAAGGGCCCACCATTTATATTTGAGAACAGCTGATTGATATATCATGATAAATTACGTGATTTGTTCTTATTCTTATGTGGTAATAAAACTTGGAAGAAATGTATCCAAAATCGCACAATACTTGGTTTTTAAACGTTTATTATTCTGTTGAAAAAAAAGTAAATTTAGTTTTTTATAGCTAAAGACATTGTCAATAATGTTTTCAATACTGTTCAATAACTAAAATCCCGATCGATGCTCTCGTTTTTGAGGAGAAGGCCGCGTAAAATGTATCCAAAATCGCACAGTACTTGGTTTTTAAACGTTTATTACTCTGTTAAAAAAAAAGTTAATTTCGTTTTTTATAGCTAAAGACATTGTCAATAATGTTTTCAATACTGTTCAATAACTAAAATCCCGATCGATGCTCTCGTTTTTGAGGAGAAGGCCGCGAAAAATACCTTTGCGGCCGTGACAGACAGACAGACAGACAGACAGACAGACAGCCAGAAAGTGAGATAAGACTATTTTCGGCTTATTTAATGTATAAAACGTAAAAATAACCAAAAAATATACAATTCTGATAAATGTACAGACAAAACTCTAATTTTATTTATATAGATAAGCTTTGAAGATTTTAAACTTTTAAAAGAAATTACTGTTAATTTTAATCAAATAGTTTCAATCTTTTTTTTGAGGATGAAGCCCACATAGGTCTGAGACCTGTGCGTGGGTAATGAGTTGGAGGATGATGATGATTGATGAGTTGGACCTACAGTTTTAGGTGGGTTCCGAACCACCGGGAAGTGATTTTACTGCAGTCTTTTTTGCTGGCCAATCTAATCGGTCACCGTTACAAACAGGACCAACAAGAACGCAGCTTATCTCTATCTGATTGAACAGATACCTTCTACGGCTCGCGGCTATGACTTCCCTAATCTCTGGTATAAGCTTTGATTACATAGTGAAAGTGTATTCAAATTCATTGATTGCCATACCATTTATACAAAACATACATAGGCCTAATAATGTATAAACATAAAAAACATTCTTATCTATATAAATAAAATTAGAGTTTTGTCTGTACATTTATCATAATTGTATATTTTTTGGTTATTTTTACGTTTTATACATCAAATAAGCCGAAAATAGTGTTATCTCACATTCTGTCTGTCACGGCCCCAAAGGCATTTTACGCGGCCTTCTCCTCAAAAACGAGAGCATCGATCGGGATTTTAGTTATTGAACAGTATTGAAAACTTTATTGACAATGTCTTTAGCTATAAAAAACTAATTTAACTTTTTTTTTTAACAGAGTAATAAACGTTTAAAAACCAAGTACTGTGCGATTTTGGATACATTTTACGCGGCCTTCTCCTCAAAAACGAGAGCATCGATCGGGATTTTAGTTATTGAACAGTATTGAAAACTTTATTGACAATGTCTTTAGCTATAAAAAACTAAATTAACTTTTTTTTTAACAGAGTAATAAACGTTTAAAAACCAAGTATTGTGCGATTTTGGATACATTTTACGCGGCCTTCTGAAAAACGATAGCATCGATCGGGATTAAATAATTATTTATCAGTATTGAAAACCTTTTTGACAATGTCTTTAGCTATAAAAAACTAAATTAACTTTTTTTTCAACAGAATAATAAACGTTTAAAAACCAAGTATTGTGCAATTTTGGATACATTTCTTCTAAGTTTTATTACCACATAAGAACAAATCACGTAATTTATGAATCAGCTGTTCTCAAATATAATCTGAATGGTGGGCCCTTCGCGGCGTTATTTACGCTGTCTGCAAACTTGTGTAGTCGGAGCATTGCAGTCTTTTAGGAAACATATGACTGGTGAATTAAAGCTCATCTTATGTTTCATCAATTATTTCTTTGTTGAAAAAAAAACTAAATTTTCTAATTTAAATTTATCAAAAAGAAATTAACATTTTAGGAAGGTGCGGTTTGTGCTAGGCTCTTGGGAAATCGCCAGGTAGCACTATTATTACCACATAAGAACAAATCACGTTATTTATGATGATATATCAATCAGCTGTTCTCAAATATTCTCTCTGATAACTGTCACTGAATTGTTTACGTTCAAAGTTGTTTAAGCTGGGCATTCACGTTCCGATTTGCAGTACCACTTGCAGTCCAACCTTCAAGGTTGGATCCGAAAACGGAACGTGAATGGGCTTGTTGGATGGTTGGAATTGTAGATGGACGACTAGATGGACCACTAGAGGGACGACTTACGAATGTCGACGGTGTTGGAGCGTGTGTGGGGCAGTCGGATCAAAGTCGTCCATCTTATCTCAGTCAGTGCATGACCTTCGTGTAAGTTCGGGTAACATCGGGCAACTTCGGTTACATTTTTCGGCTCAAGAGTGACGTTCACAGCTGATTAGGAATAAAGTTGGATTGTAAGTAGGAGCGTGAGTGGAGTCGACTATCCATCTAGCAGTACTACTTGCAGTACTGCAAGTGGTACTGCAAGTTGGAACGTGAATGCCCGGCTTTACTAAGCTGCTAACAACTTCATGATCGTTGGTATAAAAAAAGCCGAAACATATTTAGTCGTATTTCTAAACATAATCCGTACGAAGGACGGGTAGCTGCTAGTTATACATAAAAAATGTTTGAAAACGTGAATTGAAACCCTTCATATTAGTGTGATGGCCGTTTCGCATTGATGTAACGCTTCCCTCAGTCTGATCTCTGAGGCTCAGACACGATCTACTAAAGATTGATGAAAGTTTGTCAACCGTTCTCAACTTACAAAACTTATGTCTTGCCAAAATAAAAACAAATTAAATGGAAAATTTCAATTCACCTATTTTTATTGAGATTTCAGGTCTACTGTAATATATTTTACTATTTCCATTACTGGGGTTCAAAAGAATTTAAACTTTATCATGCAAATTAACCAACTTGTCCTCGTGAAAGATTGAGGATCAAGTGGCAAGCCTTGAACCTGTGGAAAAAAACATTTAAAAAATTAATAATACAGCAGAGTTTCAAGCTAGAATTTCTTAACTTTTCATGTGAAATTTAACGACATGCAGTCAAATTTCTGTTTCAATTTTTGGATTCTAGGAAGAAAGCTAGCAAACGTTGTATGCTCTTCTTCCTACAGTAAGGTATTCATTGACTCAAATAAAAGACTGTCAGACTAATATCATTCCTTTTCCGCTCTTCAGAAAGGTATTCCATTATTAGTTGGGTAAAAAACCATTTCGGGCAATATTGGGAATATTTCCAGTGTATTTCACTGTGAAATGGCGTTTTTTCATACACATGAGATTGGAGATGGCCCTTATTACCACACCCCTACCCTTCCCTTCAATAGGAATTCATTCTTTTGAAAAAGGTTTTTTTTGGTTGTACAGTTTGCAGTTGGAATATTTCCATCTTTCTTTATTCTCACTATCTTTCTCTATCACCTCTCTAGAACTCTACTAAAATACTCCCAATAATAAAGTTGAATGCTTCTAAACTCACTTTTTACATCGAATTTTTTTCGGAGGATGAAGCCCACATAGGTTTAAGACATGTGCGTGGGTAATGAATTGGATGATGGTGATTGATGAGTTGGACCTACAGTTTTAGGTGGGTTCTGAACCACCGGGAAGTGATTTACTTGGAAAGAATTAAGAGATTTTTTCGTTACCGTACTTTTCAATTTATGCATAAATATTAAGAATAATAATTCATGCTTTCTCCTGGTGCATTCACAATATCTCACTTTGGTAATAAATACTAGCTAAAATTACTGACAATTAATTCGTCTTTTCTCAGCCACTTCATAATTTTTTCAAATAATATTAACTTTCCAATTAAAAAAGTATAAGTAATTTAGTCACTTGTAAGCTTGTATCCTATCCTCCAAAATATAATAAACATTAAAATAATAATAATAATAATAATAATAATAATAATAATGACGCTGCCCAAATAATTCCATATTTCAGCAGATACATCTTGTTCATGCATATTGGGTGGGCTATTAGAAAGCAATACTGTATACTGTTACGGGTTCTATGTCTAAAATAACGCTGGCAACACTTAAATTTACCACTCGCACTTTATTTACGCAAATAATCACAACACTCACTGTTCAGTAATGTCTTACAGAAAAATAAGCAATTAAAAACAGATAGCACGATATTGTTCAACTGATAATGAGTTTTCAATAAACTGTACAAAAATCAATCACTAAAAGTTAAAAGGCCGATCTAATATTAATTAATAACTGTACAATAAACTGTCCAATAATATTCAAAAGAAACGTCGAAAAAGAACACTTAACTTACGTAGCACTAGTCCGTAATACAACAAAAACTATTCAGTAGCTCATTGGTATGAATTAAGCAGGAAAAAGAATTGTCACTAACAAAGGCACAGAGAAAGAATTATCACGTATATATAGAACTGTCACAACTTGTTTATCACGACGAAATTTCAAAGACAACTGAACTCATTTACAAGAGACTCCCTCTATTTATATAAAATTTCATAATTGAGACATCTCTCGAATTTTCTGTCAACTTCTAAATAAATAAATAAAGGAAACTAGCACCTTCCACAATATTCGATAACATTCCATTAATGACTAATCAAACAATGAGAACATTCTACAAATTACCAAGTAAACACTATAAGTGTCAAAAGCAGAGTAATTAATGGCTTAAAATTAAACATTTATATAGCAGATAACACCGAGAACCAATGTTTCTTCTTTCTTTCAATTCTCTCAATTTCATATCCGCTACAATACTAACAAGACTTATTTTGATAATAAAATCAAAGAATAATAGTAATTCTGTTCTTAAAATTCTAGATCTTAGCAGATTCATCCTGTTTATTTGGCTTTTCCCAGGCTGTTCATGCATTCTTCGGGTTTTTAAATTCTTCAACTGACAAAATTGTTTTGATTGAAAGTAGAAACCAAAGAGCATAGAAATGTTTTAACAAAATCTTTGTTTGAAACACATTCGTTCTTACCAAAATTTGATAAATACACAATAATAAATCAATAATTATCATGCTGCGTTGCTGCGTCATTATAATGAGAATTTAGTGTTCTTTCTTCTACCAATCAATTTTGTAATACCTATTTGATTATTTTTACATTTTTACGATAATCAAAATAAATTTTAGAAGTTAGAAGTACTGTATAGGGATCAGTTCATCATTATTCAATTTGATTTATTTAATTGACTAAATTTCTCATAATCGAGATTATGATGGTTGTACAAAATTTGTCAAATTTGTATTTAGGCCTAATTACTTTCTAAGCAATAACTTCTCAGCAATAATTCCAATAGAATTTACTTGTAATGGCGGTCTATGCTCCACTTTATTTCCCATATTATAGATTATAATAGATTATAGTACCGTATGCTTTTAAACTGAAATATGTTTTACTTTCAAGTGGAAATAAACAAATCTTTGCTTCCACAAATCACAATAAAAAATTGATTACTTCACGGTACGGTACCACTTTTTAAAAGACTCAATTTGTTTCCTCATTAAACATTAATTTGTAATTTTCACTTTGAAGTAATTCTCATCAAAAAATTTTTGTCTGTCAAATTAGAATATTTAACCGTTAATTACAACACTTGTTTGAGCAGATACGGTATCGTACAGTTAAATTCAATTAGAAACAAATTAATTACCGTATTGAAATGAATAAAATACCGAAAGCAACATCATGCATTGAAATGAGACTATTATTCTCAAAAACATTTCTAAACCAACGGAAATCATATTGTCACTCATGTGCATATTATTAGTGAAACAATTACTATTTAGGAAACTCATTATAGTTTGTAGAAACAGTTGAAATCTTCTAGGAAATTCAATTCTTTTGAAAATTGTCATCAAAAACTTTTATAACCATAGACTAGCTGAGAGAAGTTTCAGCCGTATGATAAATACCTTTATTTTCCCATCTTCTATCAACTCCTCTGGTAGCTCAGTTGGTAGAGCGGTGGACTGTAGTGTGAATGAACATCAGAAATCCATAGGTCGCTGGTTCAAATCCGGCCCGGAGGAAATTTTTTTTGCTGCTTTTTTAAACCTTCACAGTGTCTAATCAACTCAATTGAAATTATTAAATTTATTTATGAATTTTGCAATAGTTCTTGCATGGTTCCAACGATTTTCACTAAAAAAACTCATCTTTTCCTAATAGTTGAAAATCGGTCTTTTTAGATTACCGGTAGGCGTTTTAAAAATTATTCAGTTATCAAGTTAGTGATAAAATTAACTTTTCATGTGAAATTTAACGACTTGCAGTCAAATACTTTACAGTACCTCACATTTTCTAACCACAACACTTCTAACCAAAAAACTGACATGATGATCTAGGAACCCACGCCTCTGAAGATGGATCTCATAGATTCGAAAGCGCTCGGCCTATAGATTAAGTGAGTTATACTTATTCTTAACAAATATTTGACTGCAAGTCGTTAAATTTCACATGAAAAGTTAATATTAACAACGCAGTTCGTCATGGAATAAGAAATCCAGGAATTTAGTGATAAAACTGTTATTACATGCTTCGCGAATAATCACTTATATGAAGGTTATACTTCTAATAATATACTAATATACATTATATTTTACAGTACCTCTATTTAAAACGAGAATATATTATATTTTAATTGATTTAACTTCCGCGTTTTAAATGTATTCTAACGAATTTCTTGCATTCCTACTAAATTAAATATAACAAAATTAAAATTTAGATTAAATTAAATTTTATGCCTACTACATCGAAGACAATAAAATTAAAATTTAGATTAATAGACTTTAAATTAAATTTCATGCCTACTAACATAGACTAAATATAATAAAATTCAAATTCAAATTGAACAGCTACGTGACAAGCAATAAATTACTCTTTACTTAACAGGGGCGAATCCAGTAGGTTTTCGGGGGATGATAATTAATAAATTTATATCAACTTATCAACTAAGAAAGTATTTCAGGAAATATCTACTAAAAAACTTATTTTCCTTCCATAAAATACACTAATACAGCTTTTTTAAATGTTGCTTGAAAGTTTTTTCTTAGGGCCTAACCTTTATGCCTCAAGGATCGCGTCTGATACTCAAGTAATACAATTTTACTAATTCACACTGAAGTCTGTAGTTTGTATTGCTTGCTCCGGATACAAGTACTGTATCAACAGCAAAATATCATATTTAACATTAATTTCTTGCAATTTTCTTACCATATTTTATTTATTTTCTATCAATTTTCAGATTTTCTATTGTTATACTTTAGTACCAATATAAGTGAATTATAGTTTGTGATAGAAATCCAATGAACCTTCAAGAGTTGTGAATAATTTCCTTGAGAAATAAATGAAAATGATGCACGATTTTTAAACGAACTGAAGCTTGATTTCAATTGGTAATATTAAGGATTTATTTTTTATTTTTATTTTTATTTATTTTATTTTTTTTTGAGGATGAAGCCCACATAGGTCTGAGACCTGTGCGTGGGTAATGAGTTGGATGATGGTGATTGATGAGTTGGACCTACAGTTTTAGGTGGGTTCCGAACCACCGGGAAGTGATTTTACAGCAGAGAACAGTGTCTTTTTTGCTGGCCAATCTAATCGGTCACCGTTACGAACAGGACCTACGAGAACGCAGCTTATCTCTCTGATTGAACAGATACCTGCTATTGCTCGCGGCGTTTTCTTTAGAAACAAATGACACAGAGGGTTACAGCCACATCCATTCTTTTATAAGAATAAGAATTCATTTACTCTATTATTGAGAAATAAAACTCTATAATTTAATAAATACTAATGTAGTAAAAAATATACTAGTGGTGTAACAACCAAAAGTATTGTCTATTTTACTGTAGGCTATTTATAAACAAAAGTGGTTGAATTCAATGAGTATGGTTTTGAATATTTATTTATATGGTTCCTTCTATTTGGTTGAGACATTCTGTGTATCTGAAATGTACATTCGAAATTTAGAGGCTCATAAAATTCATGTATATTACTGTAACTAATTGGAGTAGTGCTACCAGTCTCTCAGTACCTTTATCAGGATACATTTATTTAAACAGAATTTATTAATTTCGAATTCCTTTAATTGCTATTAGTTTATACTGAATACTTCCGCAATGGCGGATATTGACAACAGTATTGAATAGCTGATGGAAATCGATGAATGCTACTGTACAAAAATATCAGCTATTCAATGCTGTTGTCAATATCCGCCATTGCGGAAGTCTCCAGTATAAACTAATAGCAATTAAAGGAATTCGAAATTAATAAATTCTGTTTATGTATATTTGTCAGTTTATTCAATTGTCAGACACTTAAAAAACTAACATTTATTTATTTCAATTTTCCCTATTTATTTATTATTTCATTCCATTGAAATTTTCGCTATTTCATTCATTATTAATGAGACAGTGATTATCAACGAGACACATTACATTTTGGTAATAGCAGCTAAATAAAATAAGGAATTTTATATCTAGTGGAATTTTTCTTAATATCTTCAGAATGTCAGGACTTATGTTCTTTAAACACTTGATGCTAGTTTAGATCTAACTGTCCAAACCAATCTGTTTTCAGGAGAGTTTTCAAATGTCATTGATTTATTGGCTGACAGAACAACCCTTAGAGGTTCAAAACTTCACTACTTTGGCGCCACTTTTTGATTTCATCGATCAAATAAAATTTTAGCTGTCAAGAACCAATGCATATTGTGGAGGAATATTTTCAACTTAGTTTTTTTTAACTTACAGTAGTTATCTTACTTTCTTCAACTCTCAGTAGTACATTACACTATAATTTGCTCAATATAACATTCACAAAAAAATGTTAATATAAAAAATAACACTGTTTTTCTATTTAAATTATGATTTTTACTCACTTTTCTGGAGGGATGCATTTCACAAGGGCTGATAAAGCTTCTTTAGAAGTGAAATGCATCCCTCCAGTATCTCCAGTATAAGTGAGTGAAAATCACATATATTAAATATAAATACAGTGTCAGTTTTGATATAAGATTGTTCATCAAGTATTTCATTATGGAAAACATCACAAAAAAGTTGTTCAGCATCTTAATTGTAGGTACTCATGTAGGCCTACTTTAGACTGTAACAATGTAATAATTGTAGATATCATGTTAACAACTCAAAACAAAAACATTTCTAGAGAAATAAAAAGTTTAAAATTCTACTATGCATGACAATTAGACATGCACAATGTACAGTATTTAGACCTTCTGAAAAATTATATTTTTAAAGATGTCGCTGATCAACGTCTGTGGTCATACTTTCATACTCACCTTCTTCAGTTGATAATTATGGCAAAATGATCAGTTTAAAAAAATTGCATGAAGACAAGGAAAGACGACAAGACAAAAAGATGTGGTACTTTCAATTCAATTAACAGTAAGAAAGCTTTAATCAATTTTCATTATTAATTGAAGAAAATCTTCAAATTAGCATCTAGTTGCTGACTAAAATAAAATAGCTATTCATTCCTAATTTTTCGTAGTACTGTATTTGATTAAATTTTTACATTAATTATACTTTAGTGCAATTATTTTTCAAGTTAGTTTGAAGTGACTGACAATTGAATAAACTGACAAATATACATAAACAGAATTTGCGGAAGTCTTCAGTATAAAGTAATAGCAATTAAAGGAATTCGAAATTGATAAATTCTGTTTATGTATATTTGTCAGTTTATTCAATTGTCAGTCACTTCAAACTAACTTGTGAGATACGAGCCGATATGGCCAAGTTGAAAATGAATGCTCCTGTACAGAAAGGTCTAGTGGTTAAGGCGCTCAACCGGCAATTGAGAGGTCCATGGTTCGATTCCCGGTGGTGACTGATATTTTTGTACAGTAGCATTCATCGATTCCCATCAGCTTTTCAATGCTGTTGTCAATATCCGCCATTGCGGAAGTCTTCAGTATAAAGTAATAGCAATTAAAGGAATTCGAAATTAATAAATTCTGTTTAATTATTTTTCATTTTCTTAGTCACTTTAACCATAGACGAACCATCAATTTCTTACTATCCCTGATCAATGCTTTAACTCCTATTATCCCTATATTGTGGAAAATTTTTTGATTAAATTTTGTTAGAATACTCGAATTAATAGACTATTTTAGTATGTTTTTAAATTTGAATTTAAAATTGTAATCATTTATTATATTCTTCAGCACCACAAAGACTTCATAACATTATAATAAAAATAATTGAAATATAATCCAAAAAGTTAATCACCAAAGATGAATAAATCCAAATTCATCAGTTAAATTGTTAATAAAAATTCAAGATAATATTTCAGAGATTGTCTCATGAAACATGCTTAAAAATTAACTGATTATTCAATAACATGAATCCTAATCCTAATTCATTAATAATAAAAATCAGAGTACCAGAATAAACAAGAATAAAAGTCACTAGAGATCTGAAACATTGGATTGAAATGTTTCAGATAATAATAATATTATTTTTTTATAAAATGATTATCATTCTATTCTTCAGTTAATAATTCTCAACTACAAGGCAAGCACCGCTTTTGAATTTAAAAAGAACTAGTTGCCTTGGAGTAGCAAAATGATTCTAATAGGAAAGCCTGTCTTTCTCTTAAATTTCCAACATAATTCCCATCAATATTGAAACGCCATATCATGCAACCAGCTCTTGAAAACGTCCTCAAAGAAATTGCCACATAGCTGTCATAACAGTTGCTTTATTATTTTGTTAATACAAGCTGTGCCTGTTGTATTTGATTTTGTTTTGTATAACAAATTAATGAATGAATAACTGTTGATTTAAGTGCGAGTGTTAATTTGAAGTGTTACCAGCATTATTTTAGAGATAGAACCTGTAACAATAGGAAAAAAGAAAGGTTAGAGCTATTAGAATAATTTTGTTATACTAAACAAAATTATTATTACTGAGTAAACTGATGTTTTTAAACTTTCGAAACGGTACTTACTTAAAAAACAAGTACAGTAGTTCACCGATGCTTTATTCATGAGCTTATTACTGCCCTGAATATTTTTGTATAAGCATTTCAAAATATTAGAATAATATACTCGAGCACTAGTTTCATGTTCATTTTTAAACTATGCTTCTTTTGGTTTCAAATCTCAAAAACTTTCAACTACTGCAACATTTTTAAAGATCCAATTATATTCGAAAAGTAGTTGGAGTGTAAGATGGGGCTTTCTTCTTGCGAGATGGGGGGGGGGGGAGAGGTTACAGTTTATGTCACCAGCAAAGATTTGTATACTTGTATACAGTTATTATTTATTTTATGTTCTTTAAAATACAAATCAATAGCATTAATAAACAAGCTGGGGCCTATTTTCCCTATTCCCCCCCCCAAAATCAGTGAAATATCGTTTTTCGCCCCTTACTCCCAGAGGGATGATTTTTTTTTTCAAAAAATTTCAAATCGGGGCACCTACAGTTTTTTATGCTCTATTTGATGGAAAAAAGAATTTTTCAAATATCTTGATATTTAGATTAGCCCCCCATTTTCATCCCCCCCTGCCAACCCCCTTAATCAAGATTTGGAGCATCATTTGATTTCATCCATTTAAAAATACACTTACCTATCATTATCAACCATAAAAACCAACGTTTTTCCTAAAAAACAACTTTCTTGAAAAAAAAATTTGGGCTATTTTCCCCCACCCCCCACCCCTAAACGGCCCGACCAAAAATGTTCCGCCACAAACCATTGCGCTCAGCTTAGCAAGCACTACAAAATCAAAAAAAGAATTTTCAAACTATCTCAATATTTAAAAATTTCACTTTTTTGACCCCCCCTCCAAAACGCCCCCCATTGAGTTTTTCAAAAAAATTTCTAGGGTTCAACCCCCTCTAAAATCAAGTTAACCTTCATTAAAAACCACCAAAATCCAAATAAAACACCTCAAAAATCAAGGGTAAATTGAGCCCCCCCCCCCCTAAAAAAATGGGGGGCACTTTTCAACAATGTTGGGATTTTCCCCATGGTTCTGCCCTAGGCCAAAGACCATCCAATGAAAAACCCCCGAGATTCAGTTTGCATCATGAAAATCTTTAATATCAATGAGTGACTTTTGCGGTTGTAGAGTATATGTAATGTTCTTTAAAATACAAATCAATAGCATCAATAAACAACCTGGGGCCTATTTTCCCTAACTCCGCCCTTTTGTGTAAATGCATCACCTGGATATTACAATTCACTTATTATGCAAACATTCTTATAAACATCAGTAATCAAACGTACAAAACAGTATTTTTTTTCAATTTCAACTGATTTAAAAATTGGACAATAGACTGCACACCTATATGGGCACTTATTTCTAAATTATCGAGAATGGAATTGCTGAAAATGAGTGATGTATCGTCTGCAAATACTATAACAGTAACAGTGAGAACATATCGTCTTGGATATATTTGGCATCTATCTTCCATGATTTTAATTGATGACATTCATTGTTAGGTTATAGTCAGTAGTCATATAAATTGTACTTTTACTCAAATAAAGCTATCTGAATCTGAATCTGAAAACCCTCTGATCAATTATTCTCATAAGAGAAATATGTCATTTTTCATTTTTTCTAGTTCTAGATTTTTTCCAAGTTGAAGCAAACCTCGCCCAGCTAGCCATTGACAGAAAGTTCAATCTGGTCGGGTGTAATTAAAAAGGGTCGAGCCCTGGAAACTTCCAGCTCGGAAATGAAACTCCAGCATTACCTAGCCGTTTCACAACTTGCTGCTGGAATTTTCCCCAACTCAGACGGAAGAGGAAAACTTTTCTGCTGCCCGAAGAAAAGCTCAAGTTGGAGGACGAACTTTCCAGTTCAAAAAAAGAAATCCAGTGAAAAATTGTAAAACTTTTTGAAAGTAAGATGTATGATATAAGGAGTACTTTAGGTTCTTGTTCCTCCTACGGTTTCTGTACAGTAATATTTTACAAAAAAAAAAAATGATTATTTACTAAATATTTTGAAGAAATACTAGTATGATTTTTGTGAAATTGAAGGGGAAATCGAAAAAGCACATTAGTAGAGGAAGTTAAAAGAAAAAAAACAGAGAAAAAATTAGTCAAAATAAAAAAGAAGCATTTAAGCTAAACAACCCTTTCTTTGAAGTGGCGAAGGTGATATTGTGGAAGATATCCACAATGAATAATGAGCTTGAAGTTGTCACAACCACATTTATTAAAAATAGTGAGATACTAGTTACGGTTGTTATACCATTATCAATCTCAAACAAGCTTTGTATTTAAGAATTTTGACATTATTATTGCTTGAAAGCATGAAATACCGTATTTTTCCTATGAAATATGTGAACAATAATAGTAGTTTATGCAACGATTTTATTTTGACCCTTATTAAGGCACGAGTTAGATGTAAGTTATAACACGAGCGAATGCGAGTGTTATAAATATCTCACAAGTGCCTTAATGGCCAAATAAAATCGTTGCATACACTATTTTATCTACGACCACTAGTATACATTTAATTAAAACAATTTCATTTTACCTTTGACGGTCAGAGATACCTAACCTCTCATCTCAAATATGAGAAGTTATAGTAGATTGTTAGGTTAAAGTAGCTGGTGTAGCAGTTTGATGAAATAAGCTGATAGTTTCACAATATTGAATTATGATATTGATTCCATCAAAAATGCTTCTGATTGGTCCAGAAACCGTGTTATAATGTAGAACCTGTACTATAATGAGCTCTTTATGCAACGAGTCTCAAAAAGCATTTCGAAAAGACAGCTGTTTTGGCATCAATTGTGATACTGTAATGTATACATTATGACATGGTCGTAGATAAAGAAATAATTCAACTTGATAACTCAACCGATAGCTCAAAGAAGAAAAAACAATGATGACTTTACCTTATTCTATTTAAAATGTAGAATACTATACAGTATTTTTAATTTTCCCCAACTCTGAGAAAATTATCTGTGAAACTAATAATAACCTAAAAATAATAACCTATTAAGATTTGAACTCAAATTAAAATGTAATAAAAGCCGTTTGGGCTTAAAATCCTTTTATTCCTACACTTTCTAATGTCTTTTTAGTCAAGATGAGTAAATAACCATCTATGATTATTATTAACCGAATTTTCCAAAATTGACTAAAAATATTGTATGTATGGGTCCACCATATATGAAGTAAAACGTTAAAAACACCTTTTGCAAGGTATAATTGGAACATTCTCTGAATTTGAAACAATACTCTATTTTAGAGTCGAATTGCAAGGCTTTGACTGAGCCCAAACATCATACACAGATAATAATTTAAATTATTTACTCTTTCCTACAACACATAACCCCAAGGTAGCTCTTAATTTTCTATAATTTCTCTTATCTTATTAATAATGGAGAAATAAGCTGTTTAATAACTATTATATTTGTATAGAACATTTTATTGAATTAGGCCATACAAAAGTATCTGAATTGGGGTCTTTACAAATTTAGAAAATCTATCTTTACCTATCTAAACTTTAGGTTACTTTGATTTTTCTACACCTATAATAATTATTGAAAACTATCTAAGCTTTTTAAATTATATAAAACATTATACTGTATTAATAATCTATTTTATTTATTTTTTTTTATTTTGAGGATGAAGCCCACATAGGTCTGAGACCTGTGCGTGGGTAATGAGTTGGATGATGGTGATTTATGAGTTGAACCTACATTTTTAGGTGGGTTCCGAACCACCGGGAAGTGATTTTCAGCAGAGAACAGTGTCTCTTTTGCTGGCAAATCTAATCGGTCACCGTTGCAAACAGGACCTACGAGAACGCAGCTTATCTATCTGATTGAACAGATACCTGCTACGGCTATTATATTACATGAATGTGCTCCTAATACATTTAGAAGTATTATTTTCCAATAATATAGTATTATCTAATACAGTATGTTATATCTATTTTCACCTATCTACATTTTAAAATGCAACAAAAATTTCTAAAACATTTTAATTTATTCTCTAGTTAAGAACTCAGAGGAAGCTATTATTTAAATAATACGGCTCCCAACATATTTAGAAACTCTATTTACCTATGTGCATTTTAAAATTGAACTGTAACTAAATTTTCAATTTCATTTCTCTTTTTATTACACCTATCTACATTTTTAAATTTAACAAAAAATTCTAAAACGTTTTACTTCGATCTATTTTTTAAAGCTTTGAGAAATCTATAATTTAAATTATAAGGCTCCCAAGATATTAAGAAACCCTCTTTACCTTTTTACATTTTAAAATTAAACATTTTTTGTTACAACATTTTCAATTTTTTTCTCTGTTTTAGAACTCTGAGAAAGCTGTAATGATTGCAACAGTTTCCAGGCGTTTCCACTCATTTTTAATCACGTCTCTTGTCTTGTACCTTTTTCACGTTGTATTTCCTCTTTGTATGAGTAGAATGTGAGTGTGTGAGAGAAAAAGAATGAGTGAGAGGGAGTGGAGGGAAAAAGAGGGAATGAGAGGGTGAAGAGTAAAGAGGCTGAGAAGAGAAGCAAGTCTACTCTTCTTGTCCCGAGAAGCAAATCGATAAAAACGGCCTACTGCGCATATGTTTGTGCGCACCACGTCAGCCACTAATGGCAACAACCATTAAAACGGCGCTCAACCAAAACAAACTACAAATAGATGAGAACAGAGCACTTCTGCACCTCAAATAATGGGGTTCAACTTGGTGCCCCAGTGTAGGAAAAAATGAATTCAAGATAAATAATAGTCGGGATATTTCCATTGGAATAAATGTTCCACCAGAATGAAAAACAAACTAGAAAAAAGTTCTTGAAACAGAATCTCTTTTTAAAAACTGTTTGTTGAACTTGTAGCAAAATTTGAAAATTTTAAATAATTAAAATACTTATTAACTTCCTGGATTTCTTGTTCCATAAAGATCTGCGATGTTGATATTAATTTTTATGGTAATTTCATCGACTTGCAGTCAATTTTTGACTGCACATCGTTGAATTTACCAAAAAAGTTAATACTCATCAACATTAACTTTTTGTTGTAAATTTAACGACTTGCAGTCAGTCAGTTTTATATAAATGTTCTCACATTCGGTCGAACGATCTCGAGGTATTGAATCTCCTTGAGTTTGATTGGGATTGATAATGGTGTAACAACCGAAACTAGTTTCTCAAAGTTTTAATAAATGTGGTTGGGACAATTTCGTCTTATTATTCATCATTGAATCTCCTCTTCAAGGCATCCTAGATTGTCTAGATCCCCGATCTAGGATGCCTTGAAGATGAGATTCAATACCTCGAAAACGAATGTGAGTACAATTATTATATATTCACATTATAAAACTGCAAGTCTTTAAATTTACAACAAAAATGTAATATTAACAACGCTGATCATTATGGAACAAAAATCCAAGAACTTATTAACAATCTAATATCAAAAATTACATTGTATGTCAATTAAATGTATGATGTTCAATCACTTTTACTGGAGATACTGGAGGAATGCATTTCTCTTCTGAAAAGAAGCTTCGTCAGCTTTTCAGAAGTGAAATGCTGATGGATTAATTCATTAAGTGAATTAATGGATTTCCTCCAGTATCTCCAGTAAAAGTGAGTGAAAATCATATATTAATAGTAGTTTATGCAAAGATTTTATTTTGACCCTTATTAAGGCACAAGTTAAATGTAAGTTATAACACAAGCGAATGCGAGTGTTATAAATATCTCTTGAGTGCTTTAATGGCCAAATAAAATCGTTGCATACACTATTTTATCTACGACCACTAGTATACATTTAATTAAAACAATTTCATTTTACCTGTGACTGTCAGAGATACCTAACCTCTCGTCTCAAATACGAGAAGTTAAAGTAGATTGTTAGGTTAAAGCAGCTGGTGTAGCAGTTTGATCAAATCAGCTGATAGTTTCACAATATTGAATTACGATATTGATTCCATCAAAAATGCTTCTGATTGGTCCAGAACCCGTGTTATAATGTAGAACCTGTACTATAATGAGCTCATTATGCAACGGGTTTCAAAAAGCATTTCGAAAAGACAGCTGTTTTGGCATCAATTGTGAAACTGTAATGTATACATTATGACATGGTCGTAGATAAATGGAATTACAGTGTCAGTTTTGATATTAGATTGTTCATCAAGTATTTCGTCATGGAAAACATCTCAGACCTATTAACATTTTGGTACACTCAGAAACCATACGGTGAGTTATGCGAGAGTTATTGTAACGAAATACATACAAGCCATGTTATTTGTTTAAAAACCAAAAGGTTCTGTTTTGGATTTCAGGAGGGCTCCAGAACTCTTTTGTTGCGGGTTTTTACTTCAATTAATTAATGGATTTTAACTCTATTATTAAGGGTGTATTATTGTGGGAGGGCCCTCAGCGTTCAATGAGCCCCTGGAAGCCTCCAGTTGCTACTGATATCGAGACATCGGATGCTCCCGGGAGAAAAATAATTTATTTATTCATATAGACAAGGAACAATAAATGCTAAGATGCAACAGCCCCTAATCCAAAACTGCTCTATTCACAAATTTTGATTAAACTATTTCAAAACTATTTATATCCAAAACTTTAAGGTTAGTCCACATTAAAATTTAGATTCACTAAAAACCTCCATTCGAAAAAATTACTTGTTTCTTTAAACCATCAATCACCATCATCCAATTCATTACCCACGCACAGGTCTCAGACCTATGTGGGCTTCATCCTCCGAAAAAAACAACTATTCATTTTGAAAATTCACTCGAAAAAACTCTAAAACAATTGAAAAGAATTCAAAATATAAAATTCTGATTGAAATACGAGCCCAAAAAATACTAAACTTGCTGCTATGGAAACAACAAACAATAATTATTATATCAATATTGATTGATGGCAATATTATAAAGAAAATATACTATTGTAAGTGAAAACTTGCATGATATTTTTTCGTGCATGAAATGTGTTTGTTTAATTTAATTTCCTAGTGACTACAGAATATTCACCCAATCTAATATTAAAACTGACATTGCATTTCTATTTAAATTATGATTTACTCTTTTAAACTGGAGGTGTAAGGCTGATTAAGCTTCTCCTCAGAAGTGAATTGCATTCTTCCATTTCAAGTGAGTAAATCATAGTTTAAATAGAAATACAATTTAGTTTTGATATTATAGTGTTACGGGTTCTAATGGCTAAAATAAGGCTGGCAACACTTATTATTTTATTTATTTTTAGTTTCATTATAGTAACCTATATTTTTTAGTAGTTTATAGTGTTCATTTCCGTTTATTATTATTATTATTATTATATATTTTTTAGTATAAAAAATTATATATTTCAAAATTATATATATTTTATACCTTTATTTTTTAGTAGTTTATAGTGTTCATTTCCGTTTATTATTATTATTTTAACATAATGTTACGGGTTCTAAAGGCTAAAATAAGGCTGGAAACACTACAATTCACACTTGCACTTTATTTACACAAATTAGGCTACTTACACACACTAATTGCAAGTTCAATTAATAAAGAAAAACAGATCAACAAATGACAAGCTAATACTTATTTTCAGTAATTATTTACAAGAATT
>OX418221.1:12051315-12215401 GCA_948455865.1 Conomelus anceps
AAAATAAACAATGAAAGACCTTCATGCCTTCCACAATATTCGACAAGACTCCATTAATTTCTAATCAAACAACTAGAACATTCTACAAATTACCAAGTAAACACCATAAAAGTGTCAAAAGCAGAGTAATTAATTGCTTAAAAGTAAACATTTACATAGCAGATAACACCGAGAACCACTGTTTCTTCTTTCTTTCTATTCTCTCCAATTTCATATTCGCTACAATAGGTTCAGGAATGCATAGAAAAATACTATAAGGACAGGTTTCTGTGACCTTGTCCTGATTTAAATCCTTTGGGAAAAAACTTAAAGAGAGGGATAGATAGGTGAATAAATAAATCATAATGAATTTAGAAAAATATGTTTATTGCCAATAAATAGGTAACATGAGTGAATAAAGAGGAAGAAGGAGTGTGTGTGTAAATAAGAAAAGAGTTTAAATATTTAAAAAATGTGAGAGTGAGAATGAAAAATGAGAATAGCGCCAATAATAAGGCAACATAGAGGTATGAGGTGATAAAGAGGAAGAGAATAAATGTGAGTGAACGAGAAAAGAGTGGAATATAGAAAAAAATGTGAGAGAGATGGATAGCCATAGCAGTCTCCTCGTCTCCTGTCAGTGTCTGTTCTATTGATTGCTCTCCAGCTGGGAGTGCGCGTGGGAAAGTTGACATCAGGTACCACACACTCACACTTGGATGACCTCAAAGGAAACGTCAATGCTTCAAAGTTGGAAGTTTTAATCGTAAAGCAATTCTGTAACAAAAAATCACTGTCTAAAACAGGAAAATAGAAGTGATACAATGACAATCACGCTTTGATACTTGGTATTTGACGGGAATTTAATGAAACTTCAAAATAGGTGTCATACTCATAGAAAGAAGTATCACTCAGCCTTTGGTTCAGAAGTGATACAATGATACAATGACAATCACCCTTTGTTGCTTTTGTATTTGACGGAAATTTAATGAAACTCTCAAAGCAGGTTTCATATTCATATAAAGAAGTATCACTCAGCCAGTGGTTCGGAACCCACCTAAAACTGTGGTCCAACATTCATAAAATCATCGTATACATCATTCACTTATTCATTACCCACGCTCAAGTCTCAAGCACTCAAAACAGGTTTAATATTCATAGAAAGATGTATCACTCAGCCAGTGGTTCGGAACCCACCTAAAACTGTAGTCCAACATTCATAAAATCATCGTATAATTCACTTCATTACACGCTCAAGTCTCAAGCACTCAAAACAGGTTTCATATTCATAGAAAGATGTATCACTCAGCCAGTGGTTCGAAATCCACCTACAGTGAAGTAGGTGCATCATTATATCATGAATTCATAATTCACCTCATTACCTCATGGCGGGCCGCTTAGCGCAGTTGGTTGAGGCGTCGCAACTTCAGCTTGCTGTCGTTTAAGTGGTCGTGGGTTCGAATCCCGCTCTACCGTCAGGCATTTAAGTGTAATCATTCACCTCATTACCCACGCACAAGTCTCAGACTTATGTGGTCATCATCATAAAAAAAAACCCTCTCACAAGTCTCAGACTCGTGAACTTCATCAGCAAAAAAAAATTATATTTTTCCCCACATAATACATAACAGTAGATAAATTTTGTATAATAAATGATTTTATACTGAAAAACATGAGATAAACTCATGGGTTCTTTTTTTTAAATTGTCAAAAAATTCTTCCGGTACCGGGAATCGAACCCGGGCCTTCTGGGTGAGAGCCAGATATCCTAGCCACTAGACCATACCGGAGTATGAATAGGAGAAATAGTGCAAAAGGAACAGATAAATTTAATAATCAAGATGAAAGCAGTAGTCAGTAATCCTAGATAAGGATAAGGATTCAACAGATCCTTTGAATTTTTGTGACAAATTTTTGTGTCGCGGCCTTACAAGGGGTGCAAATCAAAAAGATTTTTAAAAGAATCCATGAGTTTACCTCATTTTTTTTCAGTATAAAATCATTTGCAATATTAAATGTATTGTATTAATGGTGTAAAAATTCTCAAAAAAAGTTTTCGAAATTAATGCAATTCCATGATGTGTTTATAATGTATGTCTCCCCTCACCACAATATTTAAAAAGTAAGTTCTTTCTCGGCTCCATGCTCATTCCATGCCTACATACAGAAAAGAACACTGTACGTAACTAAAAAAATACGTGCGATAACGAGATTAGAGTAAAGAGCGAGTTTACGTCGTGGGGCATCATGATCGCGCTTCATACATACTCGCTTCACTCTTGCCAACTCGTTAGTCACTACATTTATTATTTCCACTACTAATTTATTTATTACTAGTTGGCCCAACGCGCGTTGCTGCATTCTCATAAAAATTCTCCTTGATTTTATTATTCGCCACCTCCCGCTGAGGTTACATTTAAAATTAGGAAAGAAGTTAGTCCTAGGGCTCTTCCAGCTGATCATAGAGGCTTCGTTGTTTTCTTAATCACCACCTCTGAATGAAGAAACATTTCAAATTTAAACCTCCTATGACTATAAATAAGGGTAGAAGCTAGGTTTTTTATTTTATTATTCGCCACCTCCCGCTGAGGCTGCATTTCAAATTTCTAGCTGCATTGGTTAACAGATGTCATCAACCCGGCATAATTACATTTCATCATACCCAGTCGTATGATTCCTACATATTGCAAGGCTCCAACTGCACGGTAGCCTCCATGCAAAGTGAAAAGTCTTTTGCTGTTCAAAGACAGCGTAAATAACGCCACTAAGGGACCTGCCATATGATTAAAAACTGTTGACTTATATCAGCTGTTCCTTTAAGCTGTTTGGCTGGCAAGTTCAGTAGGTTAGGTCTATAAAATGGTTTAATTAATAATAATTATTAGCTCCCCTATTGAAATTTATGGTCAGAAACCATCCCCAATATTCACACAACATATTCCCAAAGTTTCATGCCGATCTGTCAAGTAGTTTTGGAGTCTATAGGGAACACACATACATACATACATACAGACAGACATTCATTTTTATATATAGAGACTTATACTACATTTACACTAATCAATCATCGATTTATTTGTCTCTTTGCCCGTTTTATTTGCCTCATCTTGATTATTATTTATCTGTTACTTTTGCACAAAGTCTTCTATTCATACTCCGGTATGGTCTAGTGGCTAGGATATCTGGCTCTCACCCAGAAGGCCCGGGTTCGATTCCCGGTACCGGAAGAATTTTTTGCCAATTTTTTAAAACAGAATTCATTAGTTTATCTCATGTTTTTCAGTATAAAATCATTTATAATAATATTACAAAATGTTTTAAAAAATGATATAAAATTTCTTATGAAAAGTTTTTGAAATTTGTGAATTCCATCAAGATGTATTTTAATGTTAACTTTCTATGGTAAATTCAACGACTTGCAGTCAATTTTAATTGAGAATAAATAATACTTTAACCCACTTTTGGCCTTTATATTATATTTTTATTTATTCTCAATTGAAATTGACTGCACGTCGTTGAATTTACCATAAAAAGTTAATATTAACAACGCAGATCGTTATGGAATAAGAAATCCAGGAATGTATTTTAAAGAGTGAATTTCTAGATCCAGATCAACTGGCCTACACACTATTGAATCTCTAATTGCGAACATTTTTTTGCAGAAGATTGCTACATTTTTCACCATAAAATACAAAATGTCGGCAGGCCTTATTAAGCTCCAATCTTTACCTATTTTTTCAAAATCACATTGAAACATTATTAACTACCAAATTATATCAATGATTTATTTTGAATCCCTCATTCTTAAACAAATTTCATTGACAATATTATTCATACATGCTGATTAATTCATATTTATTATATTTAAATATTTTCATCTCCCTTTTATTTTCTTTAACTATATTTCTTATGGTACACTTTTAAAGTTTAATTTTAACTAATTAAGGTAATTTCTTTCCCTCTAACAAGTTACTTTTTTCTACATCTTTAATCACTTCTCTTCTTCCTTGTTATTGATTAATCAAAAAATGTATTTTTTGTTGATAGTTTTGATTATTTATTTTATTGCATGTCATTAAGGCTCTTAATTAGTTGTTCTGTGAGCTTTTGTATCTAAATAAATAAATAATCAGAATAATTCTATTTTTCATGCTGATTTTTTTTGTTGTAGATTACGTCATCATGGAGACTCCAAGACAAATCATCATGGAGTACAAGACAAATCAGATCAACAATTATCCCATCTTATTCACTACTTACCATTTAAAATTTCTATATCAATTAGTTGAGGTGAGGCTTAATTTTTTTATAACCAGGGGAAAATATTGATCATGAATGTTGAATAATCCAAATAATGCATAGGTGAATGTGTTCAATAATTCGAAAAAACAAAGAAAACAAAGTTAGAAAAAACAAAGAATAAAAACCTATTGTTAATTATTGAATATTTAACTAATACACAGATCCCTTAAAACAAGCTAGATAGTATAACCATAGGCCAAACATCAAGGACTTATCCTTATTCTATGGCATAACAGAGTTGCAGCATAGACTATAGCTACATTTAAACACCTTACAATATTTTCATTTTTCGTTACTGTAACCAGTCTCAGTTCAACTTTGTAAATAAAATATTAGTTTTTGTTTAATTAATTAATAATAGTTTTTTTTTAAATAAGATAAAATAAGATAGAATTCAATAAGACAGAGTTTTATACAAGAGTAGTCACTCTGTATGTATTTGTATTATTTCAAATTATTTTTTTATTTTTTGCGATGCATTCAAGTGTATTACTTGAATAGGCCTGATGCTTATTATTATGACTTGGCAATAAATATCGTGAATCTTGTTGCACTCAGTCATGCATTACGGAGAAAAAGTGATATCAATTAAATATTGTCTGGGAGGGGGAGGAGGAAAGAGTGAAAGAAAAAGATGATTGAGAGTTGGGAGAGAGAAAGACTGAGAAGGAATGGGGGAGGGGTCACTGACAACCCACTGAACTGAGAAAAAGATCCGAAATTTGCAAATTATGATTCTGGTAATTAGTACTACTGAAACCAAAAAGCACGGCTGAGGGCTAACGCCAACTCAGTGGTCACGATTCGTTTATGTTACGGACCACTGATCTCATAGTTTCTAATTGTTATTGGATGAGGAAGAGGTTAAGGCTTGGATAATGTTGGGCGGGTGAGGGTCGGGAGATGGGGAGATGGGCGTTGTAACTAGAAGTAGTTTTGGAAGAAAAATATGGAATTGCTGAAGAAAAATATGGAAAATTGAGAAGAAATAAGCTTCTGTTTGACCTGACTGTTGAGTAGTTTTTTTTAGGATGAAGCCCACATCTATAAATAAATGAATAAAATGAATAAATAAATGAATAGGTCTGAGATCTGTGCGAGGGTAATGAGTTGGATGATGGTGATTGATGAGCTGGACCTACATTTTTAGGTGGGTTCCGAACCACCGGGAAGGGATTTTACAGCAGAGAACAGGGTATTTTTTGCTGGCCAATCTAATCGGTCACCCTTACAAAGAGTGCCCAGTAGAACGCAGCTTATGTCTATCTGATCGAACATACACCTGCTAAGGCTCACGGCTATCACTTCCCTGGGTCCCATGGGTCAGACGTCTATGCTTTGTGGAAGTCTAATATTTTAAGCTTTGTGGAAGTGAGAAAAATTTACATTGACTAGGCAGCTCCATCATTTTGTAGGGCGTACATTTTTCGGCTGATATGGATAGAACAGGGGTGCCCACAGGGGGGGGCTATGACGCAGACTGCGTCATTGAAATTCTTGGGGGGGGGGGGGGTTCCAAAAAACGTTTTGGGGGGGGGGTCGTAAAGTTGATTGAAACCGTGTTTAACGTGACAACATTAAAAAATATACTAAGAAGTCACCAGATAGAATGTCAATTAATGAAAATATATTTATAATTATTATTATTATACAATTGAATATGAATTAGCTAAAATAATAATGTTTAGGATTTTTGCAGGAACTTGTGCAGATGTACTTGAGTCTATTTCTAACGAAGAAATAATTGAAAGGTTTTCTGTTTCCTCATCCCAAAAACTTCTATGTGGGGTTTAGAGAGATAGATTTAACAATAGATTTTAGAGGGTAGTGATAGCCGCGAGCCGTAGCAGGTATCTGTTCAATCAGATAGATAAGCTGCGTTCTCGTAGGTCCTGTTTGTAACGGTGACCGATTAGATTGGCCAGCAAAAAAGACAATGTTCTCTGCTGAAAATCACTTCCCGGTGGTTCGGAACCCACCTAAAACTGTAGGTCCAACTCATCAATCACCATCATCCAACTCATTACCCACGCACAGGTCTCAGACCCATGTGGGCTTCATCCTAAAAAAAAAAACTTAGAAGGTGCCTAGCTAACTTGTAGATGGTCACAGTCTACAAATTTAAAATGTTTGTCTTCAAACTGTTGATGTTTTTCATGTATTTTACGATAACTACTTACTAATAAGTAAGAACTGCTTTTGAAAAACTTACTAAATACTAAAAATTCAGTAATTTTTCATAACTATGTCTTTATTTTGTTTTTGAAAGACACTTCTTTCGATTGTGTGTTGTAAATAACTATACATGAAATGTGTGCCTTTTATGTACTTCATCCATACATAAATTCTCCCAAGATACTACACATGTAAAGTAAATAACCTGTTGTTTAACTACTGTCCAATAAATGTCTTAGTATTTTGAATTTTTGTCTTTTACAAATGAAGTTATTAACTCATTGTTTTCACTTCCTTTAAATGAACAACTTTTTAGAATTATTTAACCTTAATGTAATTGGGACACCGAACATAAACTTATAGGTATTTCATTTTTATTGAACATTGTGTATTTGTAATAATATTTTATTGTTTAAAAACCATTTAGGTTCAAATTCTTATTTAGCTATTTTGCAATTAAGTTCATTGAGCAGAAGTTCATAAATTCATTTCATTGATATTTCTTTTTTACCTTTACAAAAAAATGTTAGCTATGTAAAGAATCTCAAGAAATATACGGTACATACATTTTGTATATTATCGACTGGGTTTGAATTTTTTCAATAGTTTTATAAATCTTCTTTTAGTTTTAGAAAGAATACGGGGGGCTCTTTTCGCATTTTTGGGGGGGGCCTAATTTATGGGGGGAGGGGGGATTGGTGCTAACTTTAGGGGGGGGGTGCGTCATGAAGCTTAGGGGGGGTGGGCACCCCTGTGAAAACTGACACTGTATTTCAGTAAAAGTGAGTGTAAATTACATTTAATTGAAATACAGTGTTAGTTTTGATATTAGATCGAATTTCTTATCAATTACTATGTATTTCAGTAAAAGTGAGTGTAAATCACATATTTAATTGGAATACAGTGTTAGTTTCGATATTAGATAGAATCTCTTATCAATCACTTCCCGGTGGTTCGGAACCCACCTAAAACTGTAGGTCCAACTCAACAATCTCCATCATCCAATTCATTACCCATGCAAAGGTCTCAGACCTATGTGGGCTTCATCCTCCAAAAAAATACATTGTTAGTTTTGATATTAGATAGAATTTCTTATCAACTACATAAAATATTTGGCACCGACTTCAAAAGATTACTTGTATGAAATTTAAAATTTTCTCAGTTTAAAGTAAATACTTTATTTTAAACTTTTTAGTACGTGAGTATTTAATCATTTCACTGAAGTCGGTTTCTTTTTTGTTTTAAAATATGTTTTTTAGTATGTGCCGTGAAAATGGTATTAGACTTAAATGGGAAAAATGTGAAGTACTGAAATCTGAAATTACTTATTTAGGGTTTAAAATTGACAAAGATTGCATACATAAAACTGATGATAAGATTGCAGTTGTTAAGAATGCAAAACGTCCTACAAATGTATCAGAGTTGAAATCTTTTCTAGGGTTTGTTACATATTACTCAAGGTTTATACAGGGCATGGCTAATTCTCTCTCACCTTTATACAACTTACTCAGGAAAAATGTTGTTTTTTCGTGGTCACAAGAGTGTGAAACTGCATTTCAAACAATTAAGAAAGATATTGAAACAAAACTTACTCTTGCGGATTTTGATGTCACTAAACCTATAATTGTTGCTACTGATGCTAGTAAATATGCTATTGGTGCGGTTCTTTCATGTTTAGATGAAAAAGGTGTGGAAAGGCCCATAATTTTAGCTAGTAGATTTCTCACTGCAGCTGAGCGAAATTATTCCCAGATAGACAAGGAAGCATTGTCAATTTATTGGGGAGTTAAGAAATTTTTCAATTTCTTGTTTGGTCGTCATTTTACTTTACTGACTGACCACAAACCATTACAAAGCATCTTAAATGCTCATGCTGCTACTCCATCCATCAGTGCTACACGTTTATTACATTATTCATTATTTTTACAAGGTTTTGATTACACCATACAATACCGTAAGACCACTGAACATATGAATGCTGATTTTTGCTCAAGATTTCCTATGGAAACGGTTAATGACAATACTATTGATGAGGTTCAAATTGTACAAATGAATCAAATTAATATTTTACCGGTTACAAGGGAACAAATAGCTCATGAAACTAGAAAAGATCCAGATATGTGTAAATTACTTCGACAAATTTTAGGTACTGAAAATGGTGAAAATACAAACAATATTGCTGAATATTCAGTTGAACAAGGTTGTATTATGAAAGGCTTACGAGTTATGATTCCAAAATCTTTACAATCTAAAGTACTTGAGGAACTACACCAAGGACACTTAGGAATTGTAAAAATGAAAGGCCTTGCACGAAGTTATGTCTATTGGCCAAATATTGATTCTGATATTGAGCTTGTTACAAAGAATTGTATACATTGTGTGCGTCATTCTAGACAACAGTCTAATGTGAATTTACATCCATGGCAATTTCCTTCAGGACCAGGGCAAAGATTTTGCTAATCCTTCTCCAGGATTATGGCTGTTAATAATTGTTGATAGTTACAGTAAGTGGGTTGAAACTTACATAATGAAAACTCTTTCAAGCAAAGAAACAGTTGAAAATTTGCGTGAATGTTTTGCTAGATTTGGTTTACCAGTTACACTAGTATCAGATAATGGTACTCAGTTTACCTCTAGTGAATTTCAAACCTTTTGTACTAATAATGGTATAAAGCATATTACCAGTGCTCCTTTCTTTCCTGCATCCAATGGTCAGGCAGAACGTTTTGTACAAACTGTGAAGTCAGGATTAATTAAATGTTGCGAAGGTATGATTGTAAATTCTACTTTACGGTTCAAATTAAATAATTTTTTAATGAACTACAGAAAAGCACCACATGCTACTACTGGTGAAAGTCCATGTAATTTACTCATGAAAAGAAATATTCGAACTAGACTAGATTTGATGCTACCCAATATTACTGACAAAGTGTTAGAAAGGAAATGCAAAAACAGACAATTAAAGATAAATGTTTCAATATCAATGATAGAGTTATGTACCGAATTTACAATAATAAGGGTAAATGGAATACAGGTATTGTAGCTGATAAAATTGGTTCTTCTATGTACAATATCATTACTGATGATAATCTTTCTATTAGGAGACATGCTAATCAAATGAAGGATTGTAAAATTAATTTAAAGGATTTTTCAACTGATATACCTAATGTTCATTATGATACTGATGTAATTGTGCCTAAATCAACAGTACTTTCTGAACAATCGAAAGCTATTACAAGCAATGATGTTGATGATTCTACTTTCTTTTCTAATTCTTTCAAGAATGTTTTACATTCAACGCCAGTTTCTACAAAATTACCGATTGTGACAGATACTATTTACCATACGCCACAGGCTAGACCTGTTAGGTTCAGAAAACCTCCTGAAAGGTATTCACCCTAGGTTTCATTACGGGGGGAGGTGTCATATATCCCTTGTATAACATGAATTTTAGTTTTATTTTATGCAGTTGGCAAGACTGTGCCACACCAGAGAGACAACGCCTACTGTACTATGTCTCTATTGTCGATTGAATTTTCATGATGTAATGAGTTTACTTACGCTATTCGTTTTTTTAATAAAATGTATTTCATCAATTACAATGAGTTTGTGATTACTTCTACCACCTACGTTACAGAATTGAATACTATAAAATACATAGCACAACAGAATGGTTACAAACACACAATAATAGACAAACTACTGCACAGAATATCAACAAAACCAATCACTCACACCAGCAACAAACAGAATGACAACCCCCATACATTCATCACACTTACCTACCACAACAAAAAAACTCATAAAATAGCAGCTTCATTCAGGAAACTCATAAAATAGCTTACAGAACAAATAATTCACTCAAAAAACACCTGCATTTTCAGACAACATCTCAAAACAAGTACAACAGATCTGGAATTTACAAATTGAAATGTGATGACTGCAACAAGTTCTATATAGGACAAACTGGCAGGACATTCACCACTAGATTCAAAGAACACACAAGAGCCATCTCACACCCAAACACATATTCCACTTTTGTTGAACACATCATTTCAACAGGCCACAGTTATACAGACATTGACACTAATTTAGACACACTACACTTCACTCACAAAAGCCATAAACTCAATGTTTTAGAACAATATGAGATTTACAAACATGCAAAGCAGGAACCTGACAACATTTAAAATGATCAACTTAACTTCTTCTCACACACTCTATTTGACAAAATAATCCCAATTTCAAACCTCCCGCCTACTCATCCCCCCACCACAGCACCATTCCAACATACATAACCCTCAAACTCATACCTTAAGTCAGTGTACTGTGGGTTGTCTGACGATGCTCTAGACAACAGAGCGAAACGGCCGTCACGCCATAACGTGAGTTAATTTCCATTTAAAAGTGGGTTTTTTAAGTTTATATTACATATTAGTGGAAACAAGATGGATCTTCAACATCATAAATAAAATTACTTCCAATTCAATGACGAATATACTACAGCCATCCTGCCGACCTCCCTATGTGATCACCCATTTCTAGCATAATGGTCGAAATGTGTCTCCAACACTAAGAGAAAATCCAAATATTAAAAAATAATTTAATTTCTGTGGAATAATTTAATATAAGAGTCCTTCACCAAAATTTTTGATTGCCGGCCGCCACTGCAGTGCTCAGTGAGTAAAATATTTTAATTTTCTACTCAAATATTTGACTTCATAGTCGTGCAATTATTCATAAAGTAATTACTGTAATTATTATTAGTAATACGCGCAGTTCGTCATGTATACCAAATTTCAAGATTTCAAAACCAGTAAATGTTACCAGTGTCATTTTTTGGAGGATGAAGCCCACATAGGTCTGAGACCTGTGTGTGGGTAATGAGTTGAATGATGATGATGATGATTGATGAGGTGGACCTACAGTTTTAGAATAGAATGACTTTTTTATTTGTTGACGTGGCGAAGTTTGGACAGTTATGTCCAATCTACCACTTAACCAGTTTTCGGTGGGTTCAGAACCACCGGGAAGTGATTTTACAGCAGAGAACAGTGTCTTTTTTGCTGGCCGATCTAATCGGTCACCCTTACAAAGAGTGCCCAGTAGAACGCAGCTTATCCCTATCTGATTGAACAGATACCTGCTTCGGCTCACGGCTATCACTTCCCTGTCGTCTGGTCTATTAAAATTCAAAGATGTTGAAGAATTTGAATAGACCAATCAGACTCCACCAGTAACATTTACCAGTATAAATGAGAAGGCTCCCATAAACTCAACCAATAATCTACTTTTCAACCTGATTTTACAAATTGTTTGGGGGGGGGCTTGAAAACGCATTTGGCACAAAATGGGCAATCAAGAAGTGGAAGGGCGACGACTGTATTACTAGTAACAATACTATTTGATCTAAAACTGTTATTTTTCTAAGAAAATTTTTGAAAATCCAAAAATATATAGTTTTAAAAAGTACAATAATTATTATAGTTATTGTCGATTTGAGAGCGTTAATATGGTAACATCAGCTGATGAACCGGGTCCACTTTGATTCGGTCTCCTGTAAACAAAAACAGTCCCAGTAATACCAACTAGAACCACATGATAATCAAGTTGGCATTGCTACCAGTTACCGGCTTTCATAATCAGCTGACTGCCTCCATTTTCTTCAACGTCATCCTAAAACCTCAAACCTTCATCAGTTGATGTCTAGCACTGATAGAGAGAAGATCTGTTTTGTGCTCCAGTAGATTTTTCAACACACATCACTGGAATGTTACCTTAAATTTGCTATTTAAACAGTGCCTACTGATTAAATACTGAAGTGCTCAAATGATTTAGTGATGAATAAATGGAAAATCAATTCTGGATATCTTTCACAAGGTAAGCAGTTTCATATCAATTTTTGCAATTTAGTCTATTTTAAGACACCCTTAAATACCATAGTTTCTTAATTGCATAGCTTTGCTCCATTATTTTGAAGTGAGAAATAACTAAAATGAAATGGCTAAAATTTAACCTAAAAGGTTCATCATCACTAACTCTTTGAAATCTGTCTAGTCATTTTCAGTTACCAACTCTAATTCAATAACTATGTTTCAATACTCGGGTAGGGTGAACTCTATACTAGTTTTCCCCTTTATTAACTTATTTCAAAGCCAAGCTAAGAAACTATTTAATAACTACAGTTTTTAATATAAAAACCAAGAAAGAATTGTTATTCATTTTTAGGTAGACTTCTCGCTATTCATTATTATACATTGACCTTGACTACGATACCAATTTATTTCATAGATCATTAGAATTTATAAATTTTATTGGGACATTCTCAGTGAACATGCATTTTCTCATTTTGTTAGTTTTAATCTACCAATGCTGCTTGATTTCAAATTTCTCATGAATTTATTTTTATTATTGCTTCTATTTTCCCTTGGACATTATTTTCCAGACAGTGTGCTTCAAAAGTCAATCTTAAAACTATCCATCAATTGAAACGTCCTTCAAAAATCAAAAGCAGAGAATTTAAATTGTTTTTGACTGAAAAAAGAAATAATTCATTGTTTGAAAAATAAGTTCAGAACTGGTCGTCGCCTACATTATAATTATTATAAATTGATAGTGATATTATATAATCAAATTAAAATTAGTTATCACACTAGTAGCCTCTTAGTGGAATTTCAATGAGCTTTTATATCATGATGATCATCCAAGTAACTAGTAACTATATTGATAAACCTCTTATTAGAACTTGTATGCATACTGGGCTAATTTAATTTTATGATTTCAAGAAATGTTTCTTACAAGCCAGCAGCTACCGTACTGATTTGAACCATGATCTACCAATAATTGATTCAAACTATTCCAATCCTTATAGATAATTAATCCATATTCTTTTCAATGAGAAAATGTTTTTCAGTCTCATTTAATTATTATCTTTAATCTCTGTCCTTTTGCTCAAACTCCACTTACTCACTACTCAAATATATACACATCCCACTTGCAATTTGACATGTTCAGTGACTATATAGATAGGCCTACTGTACTAATCCAACATTTTCTCAAAATTATGTTGCTGCAACCCAAATTGACCAATTTCTTTGATTATTTCACAATTATTTTTAGGATATTATAAAATTGGGTTCCACTATTTGACGTCGTTTCAGGCATTGCTGAATATAGTTAGCAAGATTATTAACTTGAAGCTAGTTTGTAAAATATTTTTTCAAGTTTGGTTTCTCAGTCGTTTAGTAAATTATTCAGTAGCTATTGATTCATTAGCGGCCCTAAGGCTTGTTTCACACACACCCGGCAGTCGGGTAACTGGTGTTGTTTGCCCAGCTGTACGAACATTGCATTATATGGGACTATGTAATCATACCGGATAAACAATAATGGTTACCTAACTGCTGGGTATGTGTGAAACAAGCCTTAGGGCCTCTAATGAATCAATAGCTTTTGAATGATTTTCTAAACGACTAAGAAACCAGGCATGAACCATATATTAAATTGATCATGATGTTATTTCCATGCCAGTGAATCGAAATGACTCATTCCAAATTCAATTCCATTGGATCACCAATTAATTCTAATATATACTAATGATATTATTATTATTATTATTGGGATTGAATAGGAAATTTTAATTCATTCCAAGTATCCTCCAACATTATTCTCAAGGGCAGAGATTGTTCATTGATATACTTGATGAATGAAGTGGCTGTTTTACCCTATCAAAATTTCAATATAATTATTGTTGGAGCCGTATTGATACTGGTTTATTTTGTATGGCTTTCCATTTTTAAGAACAAGTATTTCTGAGTTTTCAACTATATCCAGCAAAACATATGATGCAGTATCAGTATATTAGGACACATTGTTTAATGCTCAAGATACTTGATCTTAATCAACATCATCACTTCAAACACATTCTATAGTCAATTGAATATTGCCAGCACATATCAATTTCCAATCAACTTTACAAACTTTTATCAATGTAACACCACCACATATTTTGATATAATTGAAGCAATCAACACACCTCCAAATTTGTAATAGCTTAACTGAACTATTTTTTTTTCAACAGGATGACTGATCAGTTCAACCTACTTCAAGAAGGAGATATGAAAAGACTCAACTTCACGGTAACCTCTTCAGTAGGTCAAGATGGTGGAGTACAAACTGGCCAGGACGTGAAACTGGAGATTTGGTATTATGTATCTTGCTTTTATAGTCAGTTAGGTTAGAAGTTTCCCACCATTCTCCTGCATATGCTAGGAGGTTTACAGTTGTTAGTCAAGTACCACACTCTTCAACCATGCTCTTGGATTGTGCCACAAAGTCATATTTGTGGCTTCGATGGCAGGGTCTGCATCTGAGAGTCCATGTCTCTCTTGTAGAGTTCATGACCGCAGTTGTCAGATAACGCTGCTATACGTCCGTCTTATGATGGAGTGGTACTGTTTATTGTAGCTGGTGGGATGTGTTATGAGGCTAACAATCGTGAATGGAGATTTGTTGGGTTGTAGGGCATTTGCAGTTGTTAATCATGTATCACACTTTCTATCCGGGCTCTTGATTTGTGCCATGACATAATCTTATCGCGCTTGATGGTTTTTTGGCTGGGTTCAGTGGCTCTCACGGATGCTTCGAGAGTCTCTCTCCTCGCTAAGGCCTTGTGACTACTTGTTAGTTCCACAAGGAGAACAGGGTGCACTGCTCAGTCGCCACAACCATTTTATTATGGTGTGGTACATTTCATTGCAGCTGGTGGGTTGATATAAGGCTAACAAATGTAAATAGGGATTTGCTGTTAGGTCCCTGTCAGGATTCTCATGTCACATTCATTGTGCATGGACTGTGTTACCCTGTGATCAAGAGATGTCGGTTGCCAGGTGAGAACCCTGGAGTAATGATGTCTCCGACATATGTTGAGTGCAGGTGTTAGCACCTTTATGTTTGGTAATTGTGATAAGAGATTAGATTAGACATTGATTATGCAAAAATTGTGGGAGTGGCTCTCACTTTAGCTTCGGCTACTGGCTTTGTGCTTAGAGCTTATGCCGTATTTACTGTTGCCAGTGAAAATGCCATAAGCTCCAACACACTGAGAATAGAGTTCACTAAATCAAATCATTTATATATCCTCCTCAACAAAAATAGAAACATAAAAATATAAAAAATACATCTGAATAATATAAAATAAAATTGCACTAAATCAACAAATATATAACTAGTTTATATGGTATTTATATACCAGTTTCAAAAGTACAAATCATGATTTGAAAGAATCAAAAAATTTTCTGGGGCTCTTATACACATGCTAGGAAGTGGAAATATGTGATACTATTTATCAATTGCTTAGAGGCGCTTGCCTACAGATGGTAGGAATGCAAATATTTGAAACTATTTATTGATAGATTATTGGTGCTTGCCTACAGATGTAGGAGTGCAAAAATATTTGATACTATTTATTGATAGATTATTGGCGCTTGCCTACAGATGTAGGAGTGCAAAAATATTTGATACTATTTATTGATAGATTATTGGCGCTTGCCTACAGACGTAGGGGTGCAAAAATATTTGATACTATTTATTGATAGACTATTGGCGCTTGCCTACAGACGTAGGAGTGCAAAAGTATTTGATACTATTTAATTATAGATTATTGGCGCTTGCCTACAGATGTAGGAGTGCAAAAATATTTGATACTATTTATTGATAGATTATTGGCGCTTGCCTACAGATGTAGGAGTGCAAAAATATTTGATACTATTTATTGATAGATTATTGGCGCTTGCCTACAGACGTAGGGGTGCAAAAATATTTGATACTATTTATTGATAGATTATTGGCGCTTGCCTACAGATGTAGGAGTGCAAAAATATTTGATACTATTATTGATAGATTATTGGCGCTTGCCTACAGATGTAGGAGTGCAAAAATATTTGATACTATTTATTGATAGATTATTGGCGCTTGCCTACAGATGTAGGAGTGCAAAAATATCTGATACTATTTATTGATAGATTATTGGCGCTTGCCTACAGACGTAGGGGTGCAAAAATATTTGATACTATTTATTGATAGATTATTGGCGCTTGCCTACAGATGTAGGAGTGCAAAAATATTTGATACTATTATTGATAGATTATTGGTGCTTGCCTACAGATGTAGGAGTGCAAAAATATTTGATACTATTTATTGAAAGATTATTGGCACTTGCCTACAGATGTAGGAGTGCAAAAATATTTGATACTATTTATTGATAGATTATTGGCGCTTGCCTACAGACGTAGGGGTGCAAAAGTATTTGATACTATTTATTGATAGATTATTGGCGCTTGCCTACAGATGTAGGAGTGCAAATATATTATACTATTTATTGATAGATTATTGGCGCTTCCCTACAGATGTAGGAGTGCAAAAATATTTGATACTATTTATTGATAGATTATTGGCGCTTGCCTACAGACATAGGGGTGCAAAAATATTTGATACTATTTATTGATAGATTATTGGCGCTTGCCTATAGATGTAGGAGTGCAAAAATATTTGATACTATTTATTGATAGATTACTGGCGCTTGCCTACAGACATAGGGGTGCAAAAATATTTGAAACTATTTATTGATAGATTATTGGCGCTTGCCTATAGATGTAGGAGTGCAAAAATATTTGATACTTTTTATTGATAGATTATTGGCACTTGCCTATTCATGTATGGTGAATGTGATAAGAAATGAGATTAGACATTGATTATTCAAAATTTGGGGAAGTGGCTCTCACTTTAGCTTCAGCTACTGGCTTTGTGCTTAGAGTTTATGCCATTCTCTCTGGCAATGCTTTGGCAGTGAAAATGTCATAAGCTCTACCACACTGAGAATAGAGTTCACTTGGGTACATTCAAGCATGGAAGCAATAATTCAAGGGTAGTTTAAGGGTGCTGTCCTATACTTGCTAGGAAATGAAAATATGTGATACTATTTATTGATAGATTACTGGCGCTTGCCTACAGATGTAGGGGTGCAAAAATATTTGAAATCATTCATTGATAGATTATTGGCGCTTGCCTACTGATGTAGGGGTGCAAAAAATTTGATACTATTTATTGATAGATTATTGGCGCTTGCCTGCAGATGGTAGGAGTGCAAATATGTGATAGTATCTATTGTTAAATAAGGAATTTTCCCCATTTAATCACTCTTGCTCAAGTCTGTTTCAGCCACACTGTGTTGTTGTCATCACCACTTCTTCTCGGGTATTCTTCTCAAACAGATTCAACTCCATTCGTGCTACAGTCTTTTTTTAAGCTTTATCTACTAGGTAATTAACTGTTTTTCTTTTCTTGTAGAATCTATTCTAAATAACTGAAGAAATCACAATAGCCTTCATAGCTAAACAGATTCGGTTTCAGAGCAATTCAAATATCTAATCCAGTGCTGAGTTTCAAGCATTGCATTTTGAGATTTGTCCAGATATCTCGTCGCAGTAATAATTGAATGTTTCCATGAGTGATGATTCTGAATCTCCATCAATAAATCAGATAATAAATCCAGCCAATTCGACTTAGCTTATTTAAATGCTATCCAATTCTAAACTATTCTTGATTATTTGAATTAAAAATTAAATTATGTTGTTTTAAAACTATTTAGTGGACTTTATGCTTTGAAAATTTCTTTTATCTCTGATTGTTTTCTAGGCTAGTTTGCCAGCAGAAGTGTTCATCTAATTGCTATCAAAGAGGATGGAAACTCCAAAACTAAAACTGATAAGATATATAGTAGTACCGGTAGCTTACCTGAACAGAATTTTTGTTTGAAGCTTGGTATTTGATGATCCAGACAAACTGCTAGCTGGACAGTTACTTGAAAAAATATTATTGTTGAAAATGATAGAATAATATTCTTCAAAAGATTATATTGTTTTCATATTGATGCAAGAAATTTGATGAAAATTTCTGTAAACATGATTAGGCTACCAATACACAGTTTCAGTAGTTCGTTGGTATTATAAACCTTTTAATCAGAATTGAAATGCAATAATTTTTGTTTAATGTTGAAATAATAATTGTTTTTTGCTTTTCTACTGGTGGGGAAGGAATTATGCACAAATTCTGGAACGCAGATTTCAGGGTTATACCGGAACGTTTTTCTAAGTATGTCGGGAATTAAAAAAATATTTTTTAGCAACTTTTTATATTGTACTTGTAATTGGGCATGCATTTATGTTGTTACAATTCTTTGTTATATTGTGTTTTTCATGGCATTGATTTAAAAAACGTTATGTATTAATAATAGCAAAAAAATCATTTTCCATTTAAATTCAAACAATGAAAATATATATAGTTGATAAAGTTTCTATAGAGTACAAGTGACCTTTTCAGATTATTTCAAGTCTCAACTTTTGTAATTTTATCGATTGTGGCTATTGTAATTTGTGAATACTGTTTGTATTGACTAGTCTTAATACTTCAAGGCATGATTTTGAAACACAGTTTGTACAATCCACTACTAGGTAGGGCATGCAGTTCTCTGTTACTTCGTTTATTTGTTTTATTGTGTATTTCTTGTCATTGATTTTACCAGACACTTTGTATCAATCATTGTTAAAAAATGTCAGCTCCCACTTCAAACAATTGAAGATATATCTAGTTGATAATGATTTATAATTTAAGTATAATTTCAAGTTTCAACTGCTGTAATTTTATCGATGGTGACTAATGTAATGTGAGAATACTGTTGGTATTGACTTGTCTTGTACTCCATGTGTGGAGTTTTCAAGGCTTAATCTTTAAAAAATTCAAATAATAATAAATAAAAATACAGGATGAAAAGGGCAGAAGAAGGAAGAAGCGAGAAAGGTGGGAGGTCTAGGCCACGGGCTTCTCCATCTTTCTTAGTATATTATATTGAATGATCAACATTTAATTTAATTTCCACTTTTAATAATATTTTATTGTTATATAGATAGGAAACATTGTTTTTTAAATGTTATGATTTATTCAAAATTATTTTCTCTTTTGTATGAATTTCATTTATAAAATCTTATACTGGGTTCTCTGCTGTACAAACCGATGGAGAATTTTGAGAGGCTCTTTTTGTCCATCTTGAATTACATCTGAAGTTCTGCTCTTCTGGTGTATTTTGATGATGTTCTCTTTTTGGTGTTTAGGGAGGGGGGTATTGTTTGCTGGAGGGGGGTATTGTTTGCGGTACTGGTTCTATTGTGTTGCTACGGTGTCAGTTTGTAGAATAGCTTTGATGTCTATTTGTTGTATCAGAGGAGTACTGCAGAAAACCCAGCAAATGAGATTTATATTAAAATATATTCTTTTTAAAACAATTATTATTTATTAATAGAAAATGTGGTCAGGGGATACTGTTTGGTTGGCAGGACAGAGGTGATCTCTGGAGGTACCCCAGGGATTGCCTCTCAACTCCAACACTACTTCCCTCCGTTAATGGGTTGTAGTTAGGAGCAGTATCCACCTCGCGTGGCCCACAAGGCCCCTCCCGGAAGGGGGGCAAGTCAACCTTACGTCCTCGAATGGTGTTGATGCCACACCTCGTGTGGGCTGGGAAACGTACGTCCTGGGTGCCCTCGGTTTGGTTCATCTCTTGACTGGAGGCAGTGTTGAGATGTCCCCTGACGGTGGGATACCACAGTGACTGCGGCCGACAAGGCTCTGGCGATTGGCGAAGTTAGGGACACCCAAAGTTAGTAGACAGATCTATCTGCTACTAATCTTGGTGGTCTCTCACTACCGCTTTTCATGAATTTTTACTATTCTTCCTTTCTGTTCTCAATTCCCTTTTGGGGCCAAGTAATAGGTGTTGTTAATTTTAATTTTTTTATTTTCTCATGTAGGCATCTATTATTTTATCATCCTATACATTTTGTATATTATCGACTGGGTTTGAATTTTTTCAATAGTTTTATAAATCTTCTTTTAGTTTTAGAAAGAATACGGGGGGCTCTTTTCGCATTTTTGGGGGGCCTAATTTATGGGGGGAGGGGGGATTGGTGCTAACTTTAGGGGGGGGGTGCGTCATGAGGCTTAGGGGGGGTGGGCACCCCTGGATAGAATAATGAGATTTGAAAAATGAAATTGAAAAATTTAGTACTTATTTAGGACCAAATTTAGGACCAGTTTTATTTGATTTTCTTTGGCAAAATTATGATGGGAGGGGGGCAAAATGTAGGCTGTGCACTGCACCCCCAGTGATCATTGAGGGGGGCAGAAGAGCCCTGCCCCCCAAAGTCGGCGCCACTGAAAGCGAGTTTAGTAGAACGGTAGGCTATAGTGAGTTTTAGGGATGTTTGAGACTCAACATTTTGATACAGTTGCATTTAGGCCCATAATATATTTCCATTTTTCACAGTTTGTTAAATTGGCGACTTAATTTTTTCTGTGATGTTTTCCATGACAAAATACTTAATGAACAATCTAATATGAAATCTGACATTGTATTTCTATTTAATATAATTATGATTTTCAATCTCTTATACTGGAGATATGCATTTCACTTCTAAAGGCTAATGAAGCTTATTCTCTTTAGAAGTGAAATACATCCCTCCAGTATATAAGTGAGTGAAAATCATATATTAAATAGAAATACCGTCAGTTTTGATATTAGATTAATTTTTCAATATTTCAAGCTAACTTATATTAAAATATTTTTCATTGGACTGAAAATTTTTATTTCATTATTTTTTGTTGTTTATAAAACACAATCATTCTGTCTATTTTTTCTTATGATTGATCATTTAATTTTCTAATAAAAAATGAAACATAATAGAATCGGATTCGAATAATTCTATATCGGTACACATACAGTACTTATTGGCAGTTTTTAGTTTAATTACTCAGTTTAAATAATTACTTGAATTTAAACCTGTTAAAATGGGAATCATAAATAAAAAATTATCTCAATTTTTATGATTTGATTTAATTGAAAACTGGTCTTGAACAGGACGTTCTGCTTTATTATCACTTACTCTTTGTTGGTTCGGAACTCACCTGAAACCTAAAGCTCTCTAGGTCAACCATTCATAGCAATATTGTATCATCGATCACCTCATTACCCGCACAACTATCAGACTGGTTTGGGATCTTCAGCAAAAAAAATATTCTATTTATTCTGTTTCTCTCATAATTAATTTATATTTCTTTTTTCTGCGGCAAGAGTCATAAAAGCCTTTTAAATTTTACAGGATTATTCGATTATTATTATCATCAATCCTTTTCCCGAAGTATAGATTAATGCCTATGGCCATCTAAAAATCAAAATCCAGTAAATTTATTTCAGTGGCGAGTCCATTCACCACAAAATAGTTATTTATGTATTAAGAGCGTGAAGCGCGACTTTATCGCTCGAGCCAAAACATTTACTGCGCGACGCGTAGCGGAGCGCAGTAATTTTGCGAGAGCGATAAAGAAGCTTCACGCGCGAATTGCATACAATATTTTTCCTAAAACTGCAGTTCTGGATTCCAACACAATAAAAGCTTGTAGTTTGTAACATCACAGACCATGAGCGGATTTGGTTAGCGTACGCCATTTTTGAGGTTATGTGAATTTCACGGATTCCGTGATCCACCAATGAGAAGGCATCAAAATCAAAACAGAAGCGTAAAGAAAACAGCTGGCGAGCGTAAAGTACTTTACCGCTTGCTGAGCAGTAAAGAGGTATTTTACAATTAGTTTTCAGTACGTAAAGAACTACTTTACGAGCAGTTGTAGGAAAAATAAATTAATAATTAACTTATTTTTATTTTTAAGACACTAAATTTATGTGGCTGTTTTAAGAGACCCTCTTCCATTCATACTCCGGTATGGTCTAGTGGCTAGGATATCTGGCTCTCACCCAGAAGGCCCGGGTTCGATTCCCGGTACCGGAAGAATTTTTTGTACACTTACCCTCTAAGTATGATTGTATTTTTTGCCAAGATTCAGGCAAGCACAATTTTTTTGCATTTCTTGAAAATTTTATCAGAGATTCATAGAATAAGACAGCACTTATAATATTTAGTTGTGGGTAACCAATCAATTCATTCAAAGAAAAATAATTGTAGTAAATATAGAAACTCTGATGAAAAAATATTATAAGCGGAGTTAAATATTATTAAACTGAATTTAATTTATAAATAATTATCCCTATGAATGTACAATATTAGTTTTAAAAATTTATATTATTTAGTTACACAAAAATGTGTTTGACTGCATTCATTAATAGAGGTGGTGAAATATAATTGTTTGGAATATTGCAATGGTCGATACATCGAAACTTTTGATGAAATTACAAAAAAGGCTGACAAAAATAGAAAACAAAAAATGTTGAAATAAGCTTGTCTATTATAATTATTGAGGCAGGTCCTTATTTATAACTTACATGATTATCATATTTAGTTTAGAACAGTGGGTTCAAATGCATTAATAATAAATATAATAATTATTGGAATGCATTTAATAAATAGAATTACAAAATTATTTGCATTTTGTCAGTTTATGTGGATTTTGCATAAACTGACAAAAATTTCAACAATTCTTCCAAAACCGACTAGACTAAATAAAAAGTTATTAGGACAAAATCCCTATTCATCGATTAGGCTACATGCTGCTCATAAAAAATACCCATACAATGTGGCTAATGAGAACATAGCTTTTTGAATACAGCAATACTTGATTTCTTATGAATAAACGAGATGTTGCAATTTAAAATATTACTTATGCCGTGGCTGTGACTGCCAAAACTATAGTATATCGTTTATTCATAATAAAATATAGCTGTGAAAACTTATCAAGACATTCATTACAGACAGGAATCCTCAAATGAAAAATAATATTGCAAAAAATATATTAAATATTTAAAAAAATATTGGCCAGCAAAAAAGACTCTGTTTTCTGCTGTAAAAACACTTCCCGGTGGTTCGGAACCCACCTAAAACTGTTGGTCCAACTCACCAATCACCATCATTACCCACGCACAGGTCTCAGACCTATGTGGGCTTCATCCTCCGAAAAAAAGACAGTAGTCTTTAGTCATTAGTGGAAAGTGAATTTTGTTGTACAGTACAATAAATCAATGGGGGAGAGAAAAAAAACAAATAGTTTATGTTGTGAAATTTATTATTGACAATTAAAAATAGTATGCTTCAATAAAACTTCTCCATTGTCACCTATATGAATTGTACCATCGTTGATTGTATCGTCTATCTCAGCTGAATAGGTACTGCTTTTCTCGTCATCTGTAAACAAGCAATAAAACAAAATTAATAAAAAATTGAAGCACTTGTAATTAGAGATACAAAAAAAACTAAATTCATTTGACATCTTGCGAATTAGAACAATCAAAGCAATTATTGTTGTGATTATCCATTTGCAGTATAACTGATTTCTAAACTAATCTCATTTTTATTTAAAATGTCATTTATGACAATATGTAGAAACTAAAATCTTGCTGTGCAGAACTGCCTTTTTTTTTGTAGATTACGTCTTGGAGACTCCAGTTAAGGAGTATAAGACAAGTCAGATCAACAATATTATACACTAGATACCATAATTACTTTATCAATTAGTTGAGGTGAGGCTTAATTTTGATTTGAAAGGAACTCTTGTACACTATAAAAAGCTTTATCAACTAAATATTTTTTCAATTATTTTTTTTTAAATATTTCTATATTTTTAAAACTTTAAAAACTTCGGTAGCTTGCAGAGTTTCCTACCAATATAACTAGATTTTTGTTTGAATAAGCTACTATTGTGACTGACCAAGAGTGATAATCTCCTCGGCTTCTTGTATTATAATCATGTACGTCAAGATTTTGGTTAATATTATTCGTTTTTACATATAAAGTAGCTTCATACACATATCAGCAGGGTACAGTTAGGAGACCAAGTCTCTTGAACAACGGCCTACATGAATCGATGAATCTAATCTATTTACTCTTTCTATCCACCTAACCGCTTTCTTTTGGATCTTAAACACCCTATCAAGATTTTGTTTTGATGAATTACCCCATACTAAGATAGCATACCTAATATGTGACAGTAAGAGCCCATGGTAAGCTGTAAAAAGTAACTTTTGAGTCACGGCGGGCGCGTTTCGAAGTACGTGGTTCTTCTTTATACCACATACTTCGAAACGCGTCTGCCGCGACTTAAGAAGATTAGTTCTGCACAGCAAGATATTAGTTTCTACATATTGTCATAAATGACATTTTTAATAAAAATTAGATTCATTCTAGAAATGAGAACAGAGTTGTATTACTTCACGCTTTCAATGCAAATTATTGTACGGTGATAACAGTCATAAGATCGGCAGGTCTAATAGTGGCACGTTCAAGAATTGTTTGAATGTTTTAGTCATTTTTGAAGGTATGTAAGAACGTGTCACTATTCAATCTTGTGAAGGTTAGGCCTCTTTTTCTGGCATTGAAAGATTATTAAATTTTCTGGCATTAAACGAGAAAGAGCTGCTATCCTCGTCAATAACGCAGATAATGAGCGGGCTATATCATCAGACAAACCTACTACTCTTGAGGTTTTGGTAATCTTTATATAACCGTTACAGAAGAGGTTACTAAACCTTGCTTATAAAGCTTTGTAAACATTTTCTTGGAAATAAGTTCTGTTTTATGTAGCCAAAAATAGTCTCAATTATAAATATATAATGGGACACAAACCCATTTTTGTTAGCTCTTAAATGTACTACATTTTTTTAAATATAAATGCAGACAAGAGTCATAATTTCAAGTTTTTTAAAAGATCCTCTACATGACTCTTGTGGTGCTAGCCCAACCATCCGCCTTATTGCCTTTTTCTACCATACAAAGACTTTTTTGGCAGTACTTGAAAACGGGTACCATAATTAAGGTGTACATGAAACAGTCCAAAATATGTCATTAATAAGACGTTAAAGCTAACACAGTATTTGAGTTTGCGTGATAAAAAAACTATTCTAGAAAGCTTTTTGCAAATACTCTCAATGTGAGTCTTCCAAGTTAATTTAAAAATATATAATATTAATAATATTTGTATCCCAAAAAAATTAATTGAATTAGCTATATCACAAAACCCGAACGCTCTCTAATTGAAGAGTCACCCTATTATATAGAGCGACTACAGTCGCGGTCGCGTGCCACAATTTAAGGCAACGTTACTCCAGCTGACCGTGTGATAGAGCTCAACAATTTCTAAATACTCAAAGGCAAACACTTTTTAAAGCTCCTTTTTTTCAATCAAATTTACCCGGTTGGTGTAATTTAGTCTGCAATTTTGGCGCGCAGCCGCGACTGCAGTGGCTCTGTATAATAAGGGCCTTAGGCTATATAAACAACGTAGGTTATTGATAGAGCCTGAGAACACACTGCTCATGTACACATCTTAAGTAGCATATGCAGCTTTACAAGGTTGTGAAACAATTGCCACGTCGCTAGGAAAACTTTCCTTAAGGTTTCAACTTTTTACGGTAAATTCAACAACTTGCAGTCAATTTCAATTGTGAATAAGTAATATTTCAACTCACTTTTTGGCCAAACGTTTTCTAGTCATGGAGACTCATCTTCAAAGGCGTCCTACATCGGTATTTTGGTTAGAAGAATTTTGGTTTTTGTATAATGTGATCAAAAAGTTTGTGTGATTTAAAATGTAATTGTTCATTGAGGATGTTTTGTTTATTGTGTTTGTATATTTCAAATTGTTCCAAGGTGTTGAGTTCATGTCCTTTAGATTTTATATGTAGAATGTGTAGGTTAGTAGTGAAGTCAGTTTGAATGAAATGGTCTGCGAAAGCCGATTCACGGTTTTTTGTATTTAAGCCTTGTTTAGGTACCTTCAGATATGATCCTTTAGGATCACTCTAGGGTTCCACCAATAAAAATCATTCACTATTAACAATATTAGTGATCCTCACTAGGTTCAGAACCAACCTAAAACTGTAGGTCCAACTCATCAATCACCATCATCCAACTCAGACCTATGTGGGCTTCATCCTCAGAAAAAAGAAATTTTTTTTTCATCTACAAAGAAATTTTTTTTTGAGAATAACTTCCAACAAAACTAAAAATCTCACCTGTCCTCAGCATCATCTGTTCAGCTTTCTCTTCAGCCTTATCAATAATATCCAAAATCTGTCTCTTAACACTAGCCTGCAGTGTCCTTGGTAGATTTCTGGTAGACAAACACGCACTGGCAAAAAAATGGTCCAAGGAATCCAAACTGTTGGATTGCCACTCACTGTTCTCTTTCTGCTTCAGGCAAGCAATCAGTTTATTCAAATCAGGCGACCTGGTATTGATAGTTTTCCTTTTCACTCGTTTAGGTTCACGTTTTTTCTCACTTGTTTCTTGTGCCGGTGGTATAGAGGTTAGGTTTTCGGTGAAATTTTCAACAGTTTGTGTTGTAAACTCGTCCAGAGGATCGTGATGCCATTGGGGTGGACTGGAGGGGATGAAGTCGATTATTGCGTTGGAGGGTTCTTCTGTGTAGACTACGCTGGCCTCCAATAACGGAATACTCATGCTGTCATCTTCATTCAGAGGAGTGTCATCCACTTCCAGGTCGAATTTCCATTTGTCGGAAGGAATTGAAAGTTCGGCTAAACTCATTCTGGGGCGCCTGAAATTTGAAAAATTTGTTGGAAATTAAAGATGTGAATAAAGTTGCATGTAATACAATAAATAGTTTAACAAATGTAAGACGGGTGTGCCTTCACTATGCATTAAATGATGCAGTGGCGCCGACTTTGGGGGAGCAAGGCACTTTCTGCCCCCCCAATAATTGCTCTGGGGGCCCCCCTCTCTTCAGATGACACCCCCTACAGACCTTTCTGGTGGACTTTGCCCCCCCAATATTCCCATGAAGTCGGCGCCGCTGAAATGATGTATTCTAATGGGGTAACGCTTGGCATACAAGAGGTGTTTCTGGTACTACTCTAATCTCATGAGGGAAGGTGCTACTATTGAAATGACTTCAGATTGAGTTCAGAAAAAGAATCTAGATATTTATTTTAATGTTATAATAAAAAATGGTAAATGCTAATAAGCTTATCCATGATCAGTGTGTCATCCATTAATCAATATTGATTAATTGTTGACGATATATATGGGTAGCCAATAACCCATTTGAATAGTTAATAACTTAAATTAACTTAGTTATTAACTATTATATTTATATTAATATATTATATTTATATATTTATTATTAACTATTATTATTAGTTATAACTATTAACTTAGTTAATAACTTTTGAAAGTCAATAACTTAAATTCTTGTTCCATAACGATCTGCGTTGTTAATATTTACTTTTTATTGTAAATTCAACGACTTGCAGTCAATAACTTATATTCTTATTCATTGATAGAGTTAATAGTAATAAAAAAAAAACATTGTTCTAGTCAGTACTACGGGAAATTATCAAGTTATTGATCAAAATAGACATATATCAAAGAATCAGTTTGTTCAGAATGGAATTTTGGAAAAGGTTAGCGTAGCAAACCCTTAAAAAAACTGGTCCAATTTTGTTTTATACAGTCTTACAAACTCAATGGCACAACTTTTAAATAAAGAAATACTTTACTCATTTTTTTGAAAATCTATACGACGTTGTTGAATTTTCCATGTGCGATATTAACTGTTTTACAAAGCATCATATTTTCTATTCATAAATCTAATAATTAGGGATAAAATTTAATGAATTATAGGACTTGAAGTTGTCACAACCACATTTATTGAAATCCGTGAGACACTAGTTTCGGATGTTAAACCATTATCAATCTCAAACAAACTCCTATCTCACGGTTTTCAATAAATGTGGTTGTGACAACTTCAACTCTTATTATTCATTATGGATATCTTCCACAATATCACCTTCGCCACTACAAAGAAAGTTAACAAAATTTATGTCATTAGCTACAAGTAGATACCCTTCCACATTACAGTGTTTACTTTTAAAGTAAGAGGATAGATGCCACAAAACTTTGGACAAGTTCTGTATAAATGTGATTATTCGAGAATCTAACATTATTCTTCACTCAATGCGATTTTTTTGGTAGAGGAACGTTGACTTTTCTACAGATATGTGTAATATTAACTAAGGGGAATGTTTCACAGCCTTGAAAAACAGTGAATTTCATAACTTTCATGTCATAAATTGTCCAGACCCTTTATATACTAGTAGAAAATCATCTTCCATTCCATACAGTCTTACAAACTCAATGTCACAACTTCTAAATAAAAATAATCTTTACAAAAATCTTTACTAGTAGAAACTCATCTTCCATTCCATACAGTCTTACAAACTCAATGTCACAACTTCTAAATAAAAATAATCTTTACAAAAATCTTTACTAGTAGAAACTCATCTTCCATTCCATACAATCTTACAAACTCAATGTCACAACTTCTAAATAAAAAAAAACTTCACAAATTTTTTTGAAAATTTATATGGTGTATTCTTTGGAAAGTAAATTTTCAACAAATATTTCTAGGCAAAGTTCATTAACAAATTATCCTCCAAAACAACTTTTTTTCATTTAGATAATCGATTCCGTTAAACAGAAGTTTAACTATTGTATTCATGAATATTTTTTTCTCATGTTTAGTCAATTATCATACTCCAATTAACATAACAATTGAATGAACTTGCTTGAAGAAATTGAAAATAATGAGTAGTGCATAAACTCTGAAGTACTGTATACAACTAGAATTTTCTAATCGTTACCTCTTTGTAATGACTGGCATCAGAAACTGCATTTGTTTTTCGAATCGCCACTCAGGAAATAATTTATCATTACGTCCGGTTCTTCTGATTAAAGCTTGTCGGTAGCAATCTCTCAATTTTTTCCATTCTCGTTTAAGAAAAAATGCTGTAAAAAAATAAGAAATATATTATTTAAACTTCAAAGTGTAATAATTATTGTACAATTCCGATCTCGTTTAAGAAAAAAATGCTGTAAAAAATAAGAAATATATTATTCAAGTTATAAAAATTATTGTACAAGTCACAGGTCTCATTCAATATTGATCTGATAGTGTCTTATGAGGTCAGGAGAGGCAGAGGAGGGAGAGAGGAGGATTGTATCACTGCCAGCACTTATATGTAAGTTACGCAGGGTGCACTCAGGACTAGTAAATAATAAATATTACTATGTAAATTTAACGACTTGCAGTCAAATATTCATCAAGAATAAGTAAAATTTATAAAAATAAGTAAAATTTCTTTGAAAAAAAAACGGATCTCAAAGATTCGAAAGCGCTTGGCCTACAGAGTAAGTAAATTTTACTTATTCTTGATGAATATTTGACTGCAAGTCGTTAAATTTACATAATATTAACAACGCAGTTCGTCATGGAACAAGAAATCCAGGAATTTAAATATTATTGTTAAAATAATATATTATTATTAAGTATATATTATTAAAATAATTCCACATTACTTTTCCACTTGATATTTAAACATAGATAATTATAGAAAATAAACTAGAGAATTCAACACTTACTTATTTGTGAGATGGCCATTCCGCGTTGTTAGAAAGCTCCCTCAGACACGGCTGGAGGCCTAATGAAAACCCCCAGTTATCAAACCTGATTCAGTAGGTCTCCATGGCTGAGGAAGCATTCCAACAATGTGAAAAGGCCAGCTCACGAATAAAGTAAGTGTCTGTAGGTATCCATGAACAAATATTTAATTTCCAAAACATCTAAAACTACATATAAAAAAACACACAAAAATATTATATTTCAAGAATAACAAGACAAATTATCAGTGGAAATTATCCTCCACAACTGTATAATTCTTTGTAATTATTATTTCTTCATCTTTGATCAGTGAACTGGATAGATGGCGTCAGTAGCATGTCATCTTAAAGTAGAATTACAGGGTAGAATTTACAGGGTTTTTATATACTATGTCCTCCTGTACCTATTATACAATTATATAGTGTGCCAAGATTTATTTATTGCATAAACTACAGCATTTATTGTTGGTTGATAGCCTATCCGTAGCAGGTATCTATTCAATCAGATTAGATAAGCAACGCTCTCCTGGGCTCTCTCTGTAAGGGTGAACGATCGGATTGGCTAGCAAAAAACTCAGTTCTCTGCAGTAAAATCTCTTTCCAGTGATTTGGAACCCACCAAAACGGTAGGTCCAACTCATCAATCACCATCATCCAACTCATTACCCACGCACAGGTCTCAGACCTATGTGGGTTTTATCCTTCAAAAAAAGGGGTTCCATTCAAGTAATAGGTTTGTGATGGGAATGGGATTAAAGAAGGTTATTTATAACTTTCATAGTAGGACACAGGCATGTTCAATCAGCTAGAGCTAGAGCGACACTGCTTGAATCAAGAGCTTAGAGCAGTGTATATTAGTGCAGATCTACACTGTATCACAGCACAGAAGGAAGGCCATAAAGAAGGTGTCACATTCTTGTGGAGAGGGTGCAGAATATATATTTTTTACTGAAAAAAACGTCAGAAGTAAAAGACATTCCAAAAAGTTATGCGAACCTGGTTTCCCCAGCTTAGACTGAACTAATAACCAATCAGCTTCTTTTTGCTTCAAGTCATTATATTCTTCTGAACTAGTGTCCCAGAGACTTGGATGCTGCCTTACTTCTCTTATCAGCCTTTCCATGTGAGAATGTGGTCCTGAAAAATAAGCCAAGAAGTTGAAGACAAGGAAAATTCTACATCAAGCGATTCAAATGGTATTAAAAGAAGCAAAGTTGAAAATATCTCACAGTAACATAATTATTAAAGTGGAAATCTATATTCTATCGACTATACTTACTTAGTTAATTGCCTTATCAATTGCACACACTGCACTGCCTATCTTCTACATCACTGTTGGGCAGTCCCAAGCACGGTGATTGGGAAAAAACAAATTCCCCTTAATCTTTCGAAAATCTGTAGAAAGCCAAAGCCAGTTACAATATAAAGTATAAACTACAGTACTTATTTTTGATTGATAACCCATAGTGATAACCGTGATACTATCAGTTTTTTTCGGAGAATGAAGCCACATAGGTTTGAGACCTTTACGTGGGCAATGAGTTGGATGATAGTTATTACATACATTGCTGCCCAATTCAATCGGTTACCCTTACAAAGAGAGCCCAGGAGTTTGTAGCTTACCTTCATCTGACTGAACAGATAAGATACCTGCTACATGGCTCACGGCTCACACAATAGCATCAGTATTTCTAGATACTTCAATTATTAATGATTACGGTAAGGGTAAGGTAAATGGTTTGTACTAGTTAACCATGTCTTTGAATTACCGTATAGATATAGTACATGAAATAAGTACCATTTTTACTTTACTATTGGGTCAGATTATAAATGTAGGGGTACTGTATGAATCAGACAAGAAGAATCATATTTACACCTATAAATAATAATAATAATGAATTGAAAATCGTAAAGGTGTGTCTATAGGTTATGTTTAATTTTATTATATCGGCATGAGTTTCTTCAAGAAGGCGAAATGAGTAACTTATTTGGACAACATTATTTAATTAAACGTTCTTAAATTTTATCTCAGATTCATCAATAAAACGACTAGGTTGGATGAAAATGTAGAAGATGGTTTGTTTTGTATTGATTATAGGTTACGGTTTGTTTATATTTTTAAGTTTAGGTTTCTAACCTCAAAGGTCAAAGCTGCAAGAACAGCATCTCGGACCTCAAGCTACGCTAGCTACATACAGATTCACTACCTTATGGAATGGGCTATGCTATCAAGACGTAGCAACATACTTCTAAACAGAATAATCATTTTCAATAAGGAAAATACTTAAAATATTCAATTGTATATTCTTGTAAATAACGAAGAAACCTTCGTGATTCTCATATTTTGATAAAATGGTCTACAACATCGCAGCTCGCACAAGTATGATGTGAAAGAGTTGAGTTGAATATTTGTTGAAAGCTTACCATTTTCTGTTCCCATTTGTCCGAAGACAGAGAAGAAATTTCAATTCAATTGATAAATGAAAATTATGTTCCACTTTCCTTGTCGAGTGCAATATTTGAAATTGTTATCGCAAATCGTGTATCACTCGCTATATCGCTAGTATCGTCTCACTCAACTTCTTCAAACTGTCAGACAGTTTACTCTTAAATACTCGAATCTATTCATCATGTCTGCGTGAAAATTTTCAAGAAAAACTTAAAATTACATTCCATTCATTGTTGAGTGTAAATTTTTATCGAATTTAATTATTGTTGCAGTCCCTACTCATCACGCCAGTGTTCCAGGGCTACTTCATGCTCGATTATTACGCTTCGATGAGTGAATCGACAGACAATAGGCAATTCGCTGGCGATAAATCATAATTTAATAAGATTTTTTTTATTAATTATTTACGAGTCTGGTTTGAAAAAATGAGCTATGCTATGTTCGAATGATCGCCATATTGGTTTTGCCAGCTGATAACTCTATTGTTGTACTGTCTGCGTGGCTTTTACTTGCTTGCTTCTCCATAATCTATGTCGACGTCGTTTAGAGGTTTTGAGCAGAAGAGCACAGAGGCACAGCACAGCTGCACAGACACACAGAGCCGTCACAGTTCTTATCTTCAAATTGGATTATTATCACATTTGCAGCTAGAATTAACAATTAGCTATGAAATTTAATAGTTTCTTGTCAACCGTAAGTGATAGTTCAACATTCTCAACGACCTTTCCATATTGGAATTAAAAAGATTTTCGTGGTAAGGTTTGAAAATTTTAATTCGTTTTTCTCGGGTTAAAAAGGTTAAGTTCTAAAGTGGTTTTGCTTTTCAAATAAACTTACAGTAATTTATTTTGACTTGTACTCATTTTAATTTTGAGATTATAACTTTGGAAATGATTTTTCAACATTTACTGTTATTTTTTAACATTTAAGTTAATAGTCAACATTTCTTGAAAGTTTTCTGTCTAAATTAGTCAACTTTGATCGCTCAGCAATCTTTTTGAATTGTTTTGTTTTGACAGATTGGTTTCTACTTTCTAGCAGATGACTAGACGTCATAGTGGGATCGTACTCCCCTGGTTTGTGAATAAAACTATTACTTATTCAAATATCCTAAATTTTTTTTTGCTAATTCGATTTGATCTGGCTTTTTTATTTTAGCTTGCAAGTGGAACCCTCCAATGTACTAAAATGGCAAATGTAGAGTGGCAGAATAAGCCGGTTAAAGGCTTACTGATAGACATCAGTGGAGTTCTGAAAAGTGGTTCTGAGCCCATAGCTGGATCAGTTGAAGGTCTAAGATTGTGAGTATTTAAAAAATATATTTAGGGTGTATTATTATGATGTTGAAGATCCATCTTGTTTCCACTAATATGTAATCTAAACTTAAAAAAACACTTTTAAATGGAAATTAACTCACGTTACGGCGTGACGGCCGTTTCGCTCTGTTGTCTGGAGCATCGTCAGACGACACACAGTACACTGACTTAAGGTATGAGTTTGAGGGTTATGTATGTTGGAATGGTGCTGGGGTGGGGGGATGAGTAGGCGGGAGGTTTGAAATTGAGATTATTTTGTCAAATAGAGTATGTGAGAAGAAGAACACAATAATAGTATCAACTTCTTGGACATCACTATAACAAAACATTTAGAATTTACAGGAAACCCACAACAACTGATACAGTAATACATAACACATCAAGTCACCCAACCCAACATAAACATGCCGCTTTCAATCACATGCTCCACCGACTAACAAACATTCCTATGTCACAAGAAGATTACAATATAGAATTGAATACTATAAAATACATAGCACAACAGAATGGTTACAAGCACACACTAATAGACAAACTACTGCACAGAATATCAACAAAACCAATCACTCACACCAGCAACAAACAGAATGACCACCCCCATACATTCATCACACTTACCTACCTCAACAACAAAACTCATAAAATAGCAGCTTCATTCAGGAAACTCAAATATAAAATAGCTTACAGAACAACTAATTCACTCAAAAAAACACCTGCATTCTCAGACAACATCTCAAAACAAGTACAACAGATCTGGAATTTACAAATTGAAATGTGATGACTGCAACAAGTTCTATATAGGACAAACTGGCAGGACATTCACCACTAGATTCAAAGAACACACAAGAGCCATCTCACACCCAAACACGCATTCCACTTTTGCTGAACACATCATTTCAACAGGCCACAGTTATACAGACATTGACACTAATTTAGACACACTACACTTCACTCACAAAAGCCAGAAACTCAATGTTTTAGAACAATATGAGATTTACAAACATGCAAAGCAGCAACCTGTCAACATTTTAAATGATCAACTTCTTCTCACATACTCTGACAAAATAATCCCAATTTCAAACCTCCCGCCTACTCATCCCCCCACCCCAGCACCATTCCAACATACATAACCCTCAAACTCATACCTTAAGTCAGTGTACTGTGGGTCGTCTGACGATGCTCTAGACAACAGAGCGAAACGGCCGTCACGCCATAACGTGAGTTAATTTCCATTTAAAAGTGGTTTTTTTTAGTTTAGATTGTGTATTATTAACTTAGTCGATAAGTTAGCTTATATCAAATCTGAAACTCGTCACTTTTAAAACATAATTTAAGATTCAACTGCAGTTAGACGAGAAAACACATTTTAGTTTAATATTTCTCCGCACTTCACAGCGTAGCGCTGAACGGAATTAGTGTACGCAGTAGGGAGAGTCTACTTCCTACAGCGGCGGCTCCCCCACCAACTGACCATTAGTGGGTATGCGCGTATGAGAGTGTGTGAGAGTGTGTGAGGGAGCGATGGACAGACGTTTACAGGCTACATTTTTATCACATCAAGACTGGTTTCGCTAATGAGTCATGAGCAAGAAAAGGAGAGACAAGAGCAAGAGGGGATGTGTTTTGGAATTGCAATCTCGGTGTCACACCGCACTGAAAACTGAACAGAAAGTTGAATCCTAAGATTGTGAATTTCAACTAGTGAATTCATCCACATTACAGGGGTGCCCATCCACCCCTAGTCTCATGACGCACCCCTAGTCTCATGACGCACCCCCCCCCCCCTAAATTCAGCACCTGCCCCCCCCCAATAAAGTAGGCATCCCCCTAAAAAAATGCGAAAAAATAAGCTCCAATATTCAAACAAAATTAAAAGAAGATTTCTATAGGTATTGAAAAAAATCAAACCCAGTCGATAATATACAAAATGTATGTATATTAAAACTAAAAGAAGATTTATATAGGTATTGAAAAAAATTAAACCCAGTCGATAATATACAAAATGTATGTATATTTCTTGAGATTCTTATAGGGCTTAATTTTCGAAATTGAGAAATACCGGAGCTCTGACTCACAGGCTGGTCCGGGGTCCTCCCTCGGAAAATGTTTGAAAATTACACTTGAATTGGTGCATTTTAAACGCATTTGAGCATGGTTAGTAATGCACATATAATATTACATAATATGCAAAATAACAAGCTAGTTCAGATCTGGTTTAAAATAAATGATTTTATTATAGATTTAGATAGCCGGAAATCCGCTCCGATGTGCTCCGGCTGACATTAAGCCCTGGATTCTTTACATAGGTAAATTTTTTTTTTGTAAAGGTAAAAATGAAATAGCTTAATAACTTCCTGCACAAATACTAAACATAACTATTTTAGCTGATTCATATTCAATACTGTAGTATAATAATAATTATAAATCTATTGTCATTAATGTTTTGAACAATGTAAAATGTTCAAAATTTGTGGAGAGAGCAGTTTTGGACTTGAGTCTGTTGCTTCTTCACATTCATTGTAATTTTGTCACAATAAATAAATAAATAGACATTCTATGTGGTGACTTCATAATATATTTTTGAATATCGTCACGTTAAACACGGTTTCAATCAACTTTAGCCCCCCCCCCCCCCCCCCCCCCCCACCCGGCTATGTCTCCACAGTGCAAATATTAGAGGAAATTAATATTATTTTCTCATCTAATTCCTCAATGTATATTAGCATATACGAAGTAATGCGAAATGGGGGTGTTGTCTAGAAATGAAAGTCAATATTTTTCTTCATACAGTATTTTTAATCCAGTCTCTTGAATCGTCCTGTTGGATGCATGTAGGCCTACACGTGTCTGGTAAATTGGCCTAGAGTAAACCGTATGTATATTAATTGAGTTCGTGATTGTGAGTTAGATTATTTGGAGTGCCATTTTTTTTCATTTCTATTCTATTTTTCAACATGCTGCGTTTATGGTATTGTGATGTTAAACGGTCATGTTTTAGTTATTTCTATTTTTTATCGACTAGTACATTTTTGAACAATGTTCAGAAGGAATATTTATACCCTTGTTTTTCGGATAAATTCCGTGATTATTGTATAAGTATATCCAGTTTTGGTTCAATTGTGTCAGTTCTCCCAACGCAGTTGAATTTTTTTCTTATAATAGGATCAAGTACTGTGTAAGTAGTTTACGTTTTTTCTATTCTGCCTCTTGAGAATAAATTTCTTTAATTTTTTCTATTTTCCTGACTATTTCCATCTTTCAGGAGCCCGTAGGCAACAGCCAAAATCATTAGACTAGCCCCACTTGAAACATGGTTGAATTTTTAAATTTAATAGACAAAAAGGTGTTTAGTTTTTACATAATTATAACTGTCCACAAAATAATTATGCAAGTTTTTCAGGGATGGGTGGCGAGGGTAAGGGGGGATATTTATATGATTTTGTGGAGAGGGGACGGGAAATCGATTGCAGGGGGGCCCAATTGGAAAACGTTACGCCACTGGGCTTCACGGCATAGGGACTAGAGATTTAGTTGGATGTCGTACCTTTTCCATGTGTAATGTACAAAAGTACTTCTTGCCGATTATATTACAATAATTAATATTGTTATATTTATATAGATTCCATATCAGTGGCTTCCAACAAAATATTTTTAAGGACCTCCTCATCGGTCGAAATATTGTACACCATCATAAGTTATTGAATTGCAGAGTATTGAACATTTTAGTAACTTACTACAATATTATAGTTTATACTGTATTAATTGACTGAAGAACTGTTTGAGCAAGGACACTTATTGCAATAGGGTGCTCTTGTAGAGTAATCTAGAGGCTTGCTGCATGAGTCTACAATCATTTGATTGGGAATCACTGTCTAGAAGTCTAGTTAATTTTACAATAATTAACTGGGCTAAGAAATTAACAGCATTGGACTTGTTTCACACGTAAATATATAGTCCGTTTTCGGTTCTAGTCATTGAGGTAGGTATAAGCATAGACGAACCATCTTACTATCCCTGATCAATGGTATAAGTGAGTGGAGGGAGTAGTATTTGCACTGTGTATGAATTTGCTTCACTTCCTAAATTTATGTTCTCGCGTAGAATGGAACCGTATATTTGTATGAAACAAGCCTTATGCACGTTTTTCTAATAACAGCTATGAGTAAACACACACTAAACGTCACGAAGCATCAAACCTTCAATCAGCCAAAAAAGAGAAAAGTACCGTACGTTTTTTCTTGCGCGAGATCTACCAATCTCACAATACAGTAAACACTCAAGTACTTGTAGAATTGACTGGCAAAGAAACAACAAATATGTTCTTCAAATAAGTTTATTTAAAATCGAATTAATATTATTAGGTTAAGAATAATAGACTAACAAATTATGGGACTTTTGACACAACTATTGTCAATAATATATTTTTCAAAAATAAATGTTTTCAGCTATCTTATTCCTTTTTTTTAAATCTTGCGTGTGCAAAATTTATATCTTACATATTCGGTTGATACAAAAATCGTAGATTATTGTCAATTTTTTTTCAGAATTTTTAGGACATGTGCACTACAAGTTCACACTTCTAGCATAGGGAAAATAACATTGACTCGTGACCTTGACCGCGTTTTCTACCGCGATATTTTAAAAGATCAAACTCGTTTAGAGAAAATATTAAATATTAAGTATTATAAAAAACTATGCTTGTGCAGGGACGTTAGCATAGGGAAGAAACTCCTGGATCTTGTAAAGGGCACAGGTATTGGTTTGCCTAACTAACGTACTAGGGACACACAATAAGCTTCGGTTGACGTGTGAGGATCTTTGAATCTTCTGGATCTTTGAATCCGTCCCTTCATAACATAACATGCTTGTGCAGAAATTAATTTTTATATATTCTTGTGGCACAAAAATCTTAGATTATTGTCAATTTTTTCATAATTTTTTAGACACGTGCGCTACAAGTTCACGGAGCTCGCTGAATGGCTTGGAGAGAGGCGTAAACGAATAACGACATCGAATTTTGGAAGGATTAGTAAGAGGACGCCACTCACTGGTTGTCAAAATATTGTTCTTGAACTTTTGTATGGGGGCGCTAAAAGTTCTTCAGCCATGAAATATGGAGATAAATAAGAAGGCTGCTCTTAAAAAAAGTTGCTGAGATGACCAGGAAATAATAATGAAATGTTGTCTGTTTCCTGATGCCAACAATACTATTAATTTTACTGTACTGTATTAGTCTATTCCAGAATAAAAGCAAAGCCCAAATCTGTTCTAGGTTACAACATTAATGCACTGTAGTGTTATGAAAATATCAGTTGAAGAGTATAAAAAAATTACCAAATAAATAATTTATTTAGCACTGCTAAATAAATAGTAAATCAATACCATACATAAAATAATATAATAATAAATCAAAGATCTAATACTTGAGAAGAAAGAAAAGCAAAAATAGTATTACACTAATATTACAGTCATAAATATAAAGTAAATCAGTACCGTATCTAAAATAATATAATAATAAATAAAAAATCTACTAATTAAGAAAAAGAATAACAAAAATAAGAGAATTAAAAACCTGTTAAATTAAAATAATTAAATTAAAAATTAAAGACCTGGGTGTCAGCTTGGTCCAGTGTATTCTTTAACACTTTCTCGCACCTCAATAATCCAATCCGGATTATAAAATAAGCAGTACTCACATTTTGAAACATGAAGTTGCCCCTGTATTTGAAAAAAACATGATTTTGACAACAAACCCCATTTTTCCCCTTTCGTCTACAAAAATCATTTCTCCAACAGCGCGCGCTCAATTTCAAGTACTTGTCTCTCTTCTTTGCATGTCAATACAAAGAGACTTGTCCCTCTTAGAGAAAAAGGTTTCAAATAAAAAATTTAGATCAGATCATTATCTAAAACTTTCACGCTTTCAAAACTTTCCTACCCAAGAAATGAAAAAAATTCTCGATTAGGGTCTGCATCAATGTCACATCACAAAGTTTTTGAAACATCGTTGGATAAATTCTCATATAAAAACTGAACGTGTGCAGGAAATTTATGTTTTTTTTGCATCGCTCGAATCACAAAATATCGTTTCTTAAATCTACCAAATTTAAAAATATTCCATCAATATTCAGATAGTGAAATGCCATTGGGAATGAATTTGTACGGATCAAAATTCAGCAGACTTTTTGTCGTTTGGCGACAAGCCTATTCCCCCACTCGTTAGGTTTCACTTCGATGAAACCCCCTACGACTCCATGCTGTGGCGGTGGGGGTAATGGAGACCGGTGGCGCTTTCTGGTGAGCGACCAATTCAACTATTTTTCAAATGAAACCGTTTATTTCTTGTTCCAATTTCGTGACGTCATACGTTTTTGTTTCACAGTTTATGACAAAAGTATAAGGAATTTGAATAAAATTTCAATGGATTTAGATTCGTGTTGTTAATCTCTAGGTGTCTTGCTTTTTAATTTCGCTGATTAATGCTTCTTTTAAAAAAATGACATAATCATGTTAAATTCCCAAAATAAGAAAAACTGAAAGAAAAAAACGAATTTTGAAAAGCAAGTGATCTTTGTAAAAGTATGAAGATAAATCATGTAAATTTTCAAGGCAATTTGAGGTTCCATTCTTGAGATTTTAATGAAATAAAACTGGACAAAATGCTCATTTTCTAGCTTGCTCAGTACAGGTGCAGTTGAATCTTAATAACCTTTACTGATCTATTGTATTTGGAGACATTTAAAGATTTATATTGTCATAGAGACATATATATTATGTAAGTCAGTAAAATACTAATAGAATGTGTATGGATTCTGAGAGTGAGAACGAGTGTGTATTACAATTCACAAGAGGTTGTGAATGTACGCATTACCATCATTTTATAGATAATGTACACTACTGGAGATACTGGAATTGTGTCGTATATAAGCTTTGGTTTTTGTTTCAAGAAAAATTTAAACAACTGTAAAACATTCTTGGAGAACGGACAGACTACATACAATTTTATCTTTCAAACAATTTTGAGTATTTCCATCATCTTTGTTTTTATCCTACATATCATAGGCTTTATCAATGTCTGTCATATCCCACAGCTTTTAAGATTTCTTTTCCACATGAATAACACTCACTAACAAATGAGTTTTTCACTTTCAACTTCTTGTATTTTGATTTTACTATGTAGGCAGCAATAATAATAATAATATGGTAATAATTGGCAGACGGCGTTAGATCATTGTTGTATGAAATTTAAATATTATTGTTTATAAATGTATGTAATTTTGGATAGATTTAATAAATACCTTACTACTACCTTACTATACTACTACTAATAATAATACTCGCAATATCCTGTGATCTGGCTGGCTCAATATAGGCCTGATGTCAGAGTTCTCTGGTCGCTCCTCAATAAATTCAGGTCCTATGACGTTGTAGGCAGCTTGGGCTATGGTGGCTTTCAAAATGTATTTCTATTCAAGTATTATTTATATACTGAAAAACGTAATCCTCTTTCAGGCTTCACGATTCAGGTTTACCATTCAGAATAGTGACAAATGAATCCCAGCAACCTGTCAGTGTACTTCTCAGACTGTTGCAAGGAATGGGCTTCAATTTAAAAACAGAAGACATATTTTCACCCATCCCAGCTGTAATAGATGTGCTTCGTAAAGAAGAACTTCAACCCTTCTTCATTGTACACCCGGATGTAGGTAATGAGTCATATTCATATGTTATCAATAGCAGTAGGTTTTTAATTAAAAAAACATTGATCAATTGCTTCTAGATGTCAAATAGTTCTGGAATGCCTCAATTGGTATTTATTTTTCAGATATTGCTTGTGATGTATCTTTTTTTAATTTAATGCTTTTTTGATATTTGATGCATTTTTGTAATTTTATGCATTTTTATCTATTTTTTTAATTATATTTATTTGTGTGATAAAACGTTCTAAAGTTTCCTTTCCTGTTGTTAACGTCTTGTAAATACTAATTTTATGTTTTTTTTGCAATTTTATTCATTTTTTTGTAGGCTAATTTGATGTATTTGTGTGATAGAAAATTCTTAAGATCTTTTCTTATTGTTGACGCTATGTTAATTCTAATTCGATTTTTTCGCATTTTAATGCACCTTCATATTATTTGAAGTATTTTTTATAATTTTATCTATTTTTTGTAATTCTATTTATCTGTGTGATAAAACGTTCTAAAGCCGCGTCTCCACCAACCGAACTTGTCTGCCGAACATTGTTGGCGAATACAAAAAACGGACAAACATTAAAACATAAGGGTCACCGAACTTGTTCGTGAGTTCAATTGAAATGTTCGGTCTGTGAGCGAACAGTGACGACCAACAACAGGTTCCCGCCACTACCCACTCCACACCGATCAAAATGTTCGAGAAGGCGTCCACACCAAACCAACTCCAAACAATGTTCGGCGACATCAGATGATTCCAGCGAACACCGAATGTCGCCGTGCATGTTCGGTTGGTGGAGACGCGGCTTAATGTACTTTTCCTGTTGTTCACGCCAAATTGATCCGAGTTCCATAAATTATGGAATGAATTTGTCTCATTAGTTTATCTAAATTTTCTTTAAACCTTAAATGATAATTTTTTTTTCCCCAATAAAATCCAAAATTTGATTAAAATTCTAAAGAAAAGCATCCAGCACACAAGCAGCATCGTACGGCATCTTGATGTAGAGAGATAGAGTTTGATAAAAGTTTAAATAAAGTTGATAAAATTTAAACTTATTATTGTTAGTAATAATTGTGATGATAATTGATCTATAATAAAGAATTACATTAATGAGAGAGGAGAAGAAATGGAGACAGACAGCTAATAATGGGCATTTTCTAGTATCAACTTACCTTTTGATACAATCATAATGAGGCAGTCAGAACTCCAGTATTGTTGAGGTTGAACTGCTCATTGATGCAGTCATTAAAATAGGTTTGTTATTCGCCATTTCATATACTCGCTCCTAATTATAATAATTTTTTCTACTAGCAATTTTCTTGAAAAAATTAATTCACTCTGAAAATTATAATGTTAAATAACTTTACAAGTATATTTATCTGATTTCATTAAATGTGATTCTCCTCTCTAAATTTCAGGTTGAAAAAGAATTTAACGACTTCAAGAGTGAAGAAGATCCAAACTGTGTAGTAATGGCTGATGCTCAAGAACATTTCAACTATGATAGTTTGAACAGAGTTTTTCGACTTCTTATTGAAATGGAAAAACCGCAAATATTTTCTCTAGGAACTGGGTAAGTGAAACACCTTCTTTTTTGTAGATTACGTCTTGGAGACCCCAGTTAAGGAGTATAAGACAAATCAGATCAACAATTATACAATCTTATACACTAGTTACCATTATCAGTACTATAGTTGCTATACACTAGTTGCTATATCAATTAGTTGTGAGGCTTAATTTTGATGTGAAAGGAACTCTTGTACACTATAAAAAGCTTTATCAACTGAATATTTTTTCAATTGCTTTTAAAATATTTCAATGTTTTACTTTTTATCCACCCCCTTACATCACTCCTCTTGTTGATTTTTGTAACAATTCTTGATCCTATTTTTTCAATTTTACATCTTAGTTGCACCTTTGTTAATATGACATAACAAAACATTTCTTACAGATTTAGAATAGATAAACAAGGTGTGAAACAAGTATGTTTTCATTTGGATGGTTTACGTGGTCAAAAACTTTTTTTCAACGCCAATTCTTGCATTAAAAAAGAACATAATAAACTTTTAAAACTCTGAGAAGTACAGATGGTGAGTGAGCTAAACTCTTTCTGTTGCAGTTTTAAAAAAGCTACAGTAACTTATCTTTATATAAAATAGGCGAACATGTTTTTTTGTGATGACAACACTGCTCCGTGGTTTCTGCTTCCGATTTTGTTCGTTTGTTCGTCTCATTTGAAAGATCTCATCGAGTAGATGTTTGATAAGGTCTTACATTTCGAAGAAAGAAGGCATCAAAGTGGACATGAGCAATGAACGATCAAAGTTTCAATTTTTGCCATTGCTTCTTTAACATAGGGATCGGTGAGCTGACAATTTTCACATTTCAACTTATGACGATTTGATGATCAGCTGTTTTGAAACAAAAAGTTTATTTTTCATTGTTCATTCAGACAGAGAGAGGGTGGGAGGATAGGATAGAGAGGAAGAGAGTGAGGAAAGAGAGAGAAAAGAAGAAGGGGAAGAAGAAAGAGAAGGAAGAGGAGAAGATGAAGAAGACGAAGAAGAAGAAGAAAGAGGAGAAAAAGAAGAAGAAGGGGAAGAAGGAGAAGTCGGAGAAGAAGTAGAAGAAGAAGAAGAAGAAGAAGAAAAATAAGAAGAAGAAGAAGTAGAGGAAGAGGAAGAAGAAAAAGAAGACGAAGAGGAAGAAAAAGGAGAAAAAGAAGAAAAGGAAGAGGAAGAAGAAAAAGGAGAAAAAGAAGAGGAAAAAGAAGATGAAGAAGAAGAAGAGGAAGTAGAAAAAGAAGAGGAAGAAGAAAAATGAGAAAAAGAAGAAGAAGCAGTATGTAGAAAATCTACATTTGGTCTGTATCTTACAAAGTTTAATAAAGTCGCACATTCGTGCGACCCGGGATAACCTAGTTTAGTAATAACTTTCTATTGAACGTTTTCGGCTACATATCTTTCATTGAGGAACTAATTGTAGGAATAACTGCAGCTATCCAAACTGTTACACCCGAGATTCTGTCGGCGAGATTTGCTTGAGAAGAGTTCAAGTATTGGGTTGAATATAGTATCCGATTAAACATAGAATTAGTTGTATTCTTTCCAAGTATTTAATATTTATTAAGCATTCGTGCTACCTCTGTTTCACCTAAACTAGGTTATCCCGGGTCTTTAGACTTTATTAAACTTTGTAAAATACATTCCAAATGTAGATTTTATAAATACTGAACGACAGCATTTTTCAATTCTTTATCAGCTGATAAATATAAAATTTTCTTAACACACCTGTACTAAAGAAATTTTTTAATTCTTCTTCTTCTTTTTATTCTTCTTCTTCCTCTTCTTTTTCTTCTTATTCTTTTTCTCCCTCTTCTTTTTCTTCCTCTTCCTCTACTTCTTCTTTTTCTTCTGCTTCTTCTACTTCTTTTTCTTCTGCTTCTTCCACTTCTTCTTTTTCTTATTTTTCTTCTTTCTCTTCTTTTTCTCCTTTTTCTTCTTCATCTTCTTTTTCTACTTCTTAATCTCCTTTTTCTTCTTCTTCCACATATTCTTCTGCTTCTTCCACTTTTTCTTTTTCTTCTTCTCCTTTTTCTTCTTCTTCTTCCTCTTCTTTTTCTTTTTCTCCTTCTTCTTTTTCTCCTTCTTCTTTTTCTCCTTCTTCTTTTTCCTCTTCTTTTTATTCTTATTCTTTTTCTTCCACTTCTTTTTCTCCCTCTTCTTCTTTTTTTTCTTCTTTTTCTCCTTCTTCTTCTTTTTCTTTTTCTTCTTCTCCTTCTTCTTTTTCTTCTTCTTCTTCCTCTTTTTCTTCTTCTTCTTTTTCTCCTTTTTCTTCTTCCTCTTCCTTTTCTTCTTTTTCTCCTTTTTCTTCGTCTTCTTCTTCTTTTTCTTCTTCTTCCTCTTCCTCTTCCTCTTCCTCTACTTCTTCTTCTTATTTTTCTTCTTCTTCTTCTTCTTCTTTACTACTACTACTACTACTTCTTCTCCGACTTCTCCTTCTTCTTCTTGTTCTTTTTCTCCTCTTTCGTCTTCTCCTTCGTCTTCTTCATCTTCTCCTCTTCCTTCTTCCCCTTCTTCTTCTTCTATCCTCTCTCTCTTCCTCTTTATCCTATCCTCCCACCCTCTCTCTCTGAATGAACAATGAAAAATAAACTTTTTCTCCTCAAAACAGCTGATCATCAAATCATAAGTTGAAATGTGAAAATGTTCAGCTCACCGATCCCTATGTTAAAGAAGCAATGGCAAAAATTGAAACTTTGATCGTTCATTGCTCATGTCCACTTTGATGCCTTCTTTCAAGACCTTATCAAACATCTACTCGATGAGATCTTTCAAATGAGACGAACAAACGAACAAAATCGGAAGCAGAAACCACCGAGGAGTTGTCATCACGAAAAAACATGTTCGCCTATTTTATATAAAGAGATGTACCAGAGATTAAATTATTTCTGACAAAATAATTTTGTCAAGTCTGTTAAAAGGAATCATCACGATTCAAAAACGTTTCAGCCTATGTGAGTAAATATTTATTTATTTATTCTCAATTGAAATTGACTGCAAGTCGTTAAATTTACCTTAAAAATTTAATATTAACAACGCATATCGTTATGGATCAAGAAATTAAAGAATTCAATTATTGGTATTATTGTTTTAAATTAAAATAAATAAGCAATTAGACGGTTGAAGCAGCTTTCAAAAGATACAACCCATTAATCTTGCATTTTTATACATCATAAACCAGTAAGCTATCAAAGGTGTCTATTATATCAATTCATTGTTTTGTCACTTTTTAGTATTACAGTAAGGCCAGTCAAGTCTCTGAAGTTTAATGCATTTTTTGAATAATCTAAGAATAATAAAAACGACATTTTTAATTGGAAATTATGACTCACGTTATGGTGTGACGTCCGTTTCACTCTGATGTTAAGAGCATAGTCAGACGACCCACTGTACACACAGTGTACACTGAGTACACACTGAGTGTATTGTTGGTTGTCTGACGATGCTCTTAACATCAGAGTGAAACGGCCGTCACGCCATAACGTGAGTCACAATTTCCAATTAAAAGTGTTTTCAAGTTTTTATTATTATTAGATTATTCAAAAAATGCAATAAACTTCAGAAACTTAACTGGCCTTACTGAAATATTAAAAAAGTGACAAAACAATGAATTGATATAATAGACACCTTCGATTCCTTACTGGTTTATGCCGTAACGCCATAACATGAGTCACAATTTCCACTTGAAAGTGTTTTTCAAGTTTTTATTATAAATTAGTGGAAACAAGATGGATCTTCAAAGTCATATATCTAAGAATTATTTTTATTAAACATTTTGTAAAATGTGGATTAATGAAGTTTCTTGAAATTTGGTATCCATGACAAACTACACGTTTCACTTGTAATTTACAATTAATTAATTAATTAATTAATTTACAATTGTAAATTACACGACTATGCTGTCAAATTAGTAAGTTACTAATGAAGTATATTTAGAAGCCCCGGGCTCATGTGTAAAGTATTCGCTTAGGTATTAATTGAATAATTTGAAAATAGAATAAATGTGTTCGAAATACAGTAATGACATCAGATATTGCCCTAAAGAATTCCTATTGAGTGATATACTGTAAGAAATGTGTATTAAAATAGGTTATTGAACTAGTTAAGAGACCAATTCAATTCAATTTCAATTCAATTTTATTCCTCAACATTATGCACAAGAAAATACAACTTAACTTAATAAATAAAATAAAAAATACAACTAACTCCTGTTATTAACTAACTAGAATAGATAAAACTAGTAGAAACAAAACGAAACTTACTACAATAAGTAGAGAAAAAGTTGACAAAACTGGAATATGAGGAAGGTCCCCGCATGGGTCAAGCCTGTGCGCGGGGGCCGAGTTCTGTAAACTACTGTGTAAGTTAAAGGAGGAAAACGACAGTAAAAGAAATATGTATAGAAATGTTGAACAATCAAGAATTGAAGAAAACAAGAGGAAAACAAGGGAGGGAAATAATTCGGAAATATATCAAAGAACTGAACAAGCCTGAGACATGCTGATACTATGTGTGATACATGGGTCTTAGGAAACTATTGACAGCCTTTCTACCAGCTTCCAGGAGCCAAAATACTAATTTTTTTTAATAAGTGTAAATGCTGTATAAACCAGTGCGCAGTGCAGGTGGAATTTTTAGATACAATATGTGGATTAAGTGGTACGGATTGGAGGCAGTTGATGATCTATTGATGCGAAGAGTGGTGATGCCAATATTGATTCTATGTCGAGTCAGATAATTGTGATTATTAATCGCTAACATGCTAAAATTTCTTTTGTAGCCATACAAGAGTAGGGTTTTTATAAATAACTGCCTAATACTAAGAACTTTAAAAAGGTTGTACAAGATTGCAGTTGGAAAGCGGACAGGAACACAGAGAGCTGCCTTGATAATAGCCTTCTGTGTGATTTCCAGACCTCTAATCACCGTGTTTGTTGATCCACCCCATACAGCAATACCATATTGAAGGATGGATTGTACATAAGCATAATATACCATTTTTAACCAGAATCCCTTTTTATTTTTTCTTTCAGAAAATACTATGAAGGAGACGATGGGCTGTTGCATTTGGACGTGGGCCCTTTTACGAAGGCCATGGAATATGCTACAGGCTTGAAGGCAAGAATTGTTGGCAAACCCAGTTCTGAATTCTTTCTTTCGGCCTTAAACGATTTGGGAATCAAACCTGAAGAGGTTAGTTGTCATTTTTTTCACCTATTTTCATAAATTATTTTCATGTCTCTTCCTTGAAACATTTTGCTTATACTGAAATATAGCTCATCTATTCAATTTTAGTTGACAAGTTATAAATTACAAATTGTGCTTGTGCTTGAATGAAAATCACCCACTCTGTTATGATATGAAATCGTGTTAATATTATCAAATATATTCAAAATGATTTGTTAGTAGGACAATGGTTGTAGATTTAGTATTTGTCGCGCCAATTCAGCAGTTTGTCATGAAATTCAAGATTCTATGTTCTACATAATTTCTATTCTTACATTATGTCCATAGTCTTTTATTTTATACTCTAATATAATACTCAAATCTATATAATGTACTGTAATCAACCTTATCGTAATGTACCTCTATGTATTATCTTGGAACTTTCCTACAGAATATGTTTCTTTCTCACCCAAAATTTCTAACCCATGTGACACCCAATTTTCAAACAATATATTTATGTCCTAGAGTCCTAGCAGGTTGTCCGATTTAATTGAATCGGGATGCTTCGAACGTTACTTGACAAATCTATAAATTAAAATTTTTCTCAACTTTCTTCCCCTTCTTCTTTTTTCTATTCTTTTTCTTATCTTCCTTCCTCTCCTTCACCTTCACCGTCTGCTCCTTATTTCCTTTTCATATTTTTCCCCCTCATTTTATTCATTCTTCTTTTTTATCTCGCCCTCCTCCTCCTCCTTTTCCTTTCTCTTCTTGTTGTTGTTCTCCTCTTTCTTTTTCCCTTCTCCTTCCTCTCCTCCTCCAGGACTTTTTGCACCTAGTTCATTTTATGAAGCGCTTGACAGCATCAATAACAATAATTTTATGAGATTTTTGTTATATTCTCAATAAGATTTCTGATTAATAATCTATTGTTTTCAGGCTGTAATGATGTGAGATATGTATGAGATTTTTGTTATTATCTCAATGAGATTTCTGATTAATAATCTTTTGTTTTCAGGCTTTAATGATAGGTGATGACATTGTGTCTGACGTAGGTGGAGCCCAAAATTGTGGCATGAGAGGAATTCTGGTTCGAACCGGAAAGTATAGGACCAAAGACGAACAGAACGCTGTAAAACCGGACGCCATTTTCAATAATTTCAATGACGCTATACGTGCCATTCTAAATATCTGAATTTAGCAAATATTTTGGGTAATTTATCGCATTTATTTAGTTGAACAATTTTAATAATTGTGTATTAAGTAGTTGAGTTTTCTACTCTAAACGAGTTAGGAGAAAAAATGTTCATAATAAATACATGGCTTCGGGATCTCTGATGGGTCCACATGTGTTTCCTACCTGAAGGTAGACAAAGCAACAGGTTGATGGGATCGGAAGGATTGTCCTATTGTTTGTAATGATGGAAATATTCCTTCCTTCGTCCTTTTTCTATAATTTAATAGTTTATTCAATTAGCTAATTTTGAGCATTCCTTGTTGGTGTTGACTATAGAGCGCGTATTTTGGAGTACATATTTTGTGGAGTCGTGAGACGAAAACTTTAGTGTAATCAATGTAATTTGTAAGTATTTCAATGTCCTTTCAGGTTCTATGGAACGGATAGGTTGAAGAAAAATTGTCTACTAAAAATAGTTTACAAAAAAGAAAAGTTTTATCTATCAATCTATATTTAAAAGGCCGGTACTGAATTGGTATGGCTGGTAATAAACTGCTGAAATCTCATCACAAAATTTTCATCTCGAATCAAACCTTGAGTTTTTATAGCTAGTTAAACTTCTCAAACTTCTCACCAACATGATTCTCAGTCAAATATCTCACGAGGTAGTCTTACTTTTGTCCTACTCATACTGCAGCTGAAATGTATCAAAATTGAAAATGAGATTCTATCAATTGATAGCATAAGTTTGTGATTGTCACTTTGCCATAAGTAATTATTTACATCTCCTTTTTAACGTCTTTTTACTGCATTCCCTATCTTTCAGGAAAGAGCATTGTCCCCAGAAAGTTGTAAAATAGCTGAAAGTAAGTTTAAAGATGATAACATAAAGAATAAAATCAAGAAATCCGACACCACCACAAAACATTTCTCTTTAAAAATGTATTTTACTGTCAACTCTTCATTTTATTGAGATGTGTAGCCCAGTATTCCACATTACTCCAAATCTTGCTCTCTTCATATGGCAAATCACCTTTGGGTCCAGTTCTCCTACTGATCACCAACAATGGGCATTCATAGATCTAAGAACAATGTACTTTTCCACAACCCAACAACCTGTTGCCCTGTCCACTACAGGTAGAAAACACGTGTGGACCCACCACAGATCCCGAAGTCAAATACATTTTTAATTTATTTAAAAAAAAATGATTGAAGATTCGTGATAACCACCTAAATTTTTCTAGTCTATTATAGCTTTGCCACAGAAAAGAGAAATAAGGAGAATTTCACCTCAGAAAGATTTCCTTTTCAGTGGTATTAAATTTTTAATTTATTCACCATTATAAATATTTTTTACATTAAAGTTATTTTAAGGGGGCGATAACAACTGCCAAAAGGGTTTTAACCAGTTTTTTGTTTTTCTTTTTTTTCCAATTTTAGATTGCTCTTGCTCCCTTTTTTCTTGTTTTCTTTTGCTCTGTTGTTTGACTTCTATTTTCCCGTTTTTTTTCTCTCTCTTGTGTTCTATCTTCCATTCTCCTTTGTCTCTTTCTTTTCGTTTTTGTTTGAGCCCATCTTAATTTTTTATCCTATCCCTTTAGTCATATTGTGCTTCAAGGTGAAATTCCAAGTGAAACAGCGACCTAACCTAAGATTTTGATCCTACTTTAAAATTTTGTGAAAATCAGTTTTGGGCAATAGTCTGTTGTATTCACATTGATTGTATTTTAGTTAAATGAATATGCGGGGTAAAAGTGGCGGTTGAATGTTAACAGTTAATTAGTGAACCTGGTTGTTCTTGTTACTGCCAGAGTCAGTTAGGAGCGATAGCACATTGCCAGAACCCACAGTTTACTGACAAAAAAACATGAAAATGTCTCTCGGCCAGAGAGGCCAAAACTGCCCTTTTTATGGCAACACCAATCGAAAGAGTAGAGCTCCCACTCCCACTCACCTAAAAAAGACATATATTCAAATTTTTTGTTCACTAGTTTGGCCATAGCATAAGCTATAACTGTCAACTTGGAAAAAATTGTTATTTAATTTTAATTTTATGTTATAATTTTGTCCATAATGTGATGCATACTTATTAATATACATTAGTATTGAATGTCCAAAGCGTATATCTGTGAGATTGACCAGATTGAGATTAAATCTTATTAATTTTAATTATTGTTTATGAATTCATTTTCATGAATCATGTTTCACCAAAAGGTTGACAATGCAGAGGAGTTGTTAAGTAAAAAATGGAATGGGTTTGGTAGATACAGGTGTTGGAGAATTACGATTATTATTTTGCAATAAATTACTTATGACTTCATATTTTCATTTACAGGATGAAGTTCTTGAGTATTATATAAGAAGTTTTAGATAGTTACCTCAAAATATCAGAGATGCCTTTTTGTTGGCGATGGCTCGAGCCATTTGAAGGTTTGTAAACGATCTATAGATGGCATACGTTAGTTGATTTGTTTCTCAATTAAGGTAATTTCACTAATTTGTCCCCAAAGTAACTCAAAAGATGATTTGGTGAGATGTTGAAGGTTTTCCTGCAAATTCACCCGATAGTATTTTTATGTACTCGTATTTGGTAGTGCAGTATTGTTTATTTAATTTATAACTTATAATTTAACTTAATTTTAACTTATTTATTGAGTAGCGATGGTTGATATGTGGTAGTTTTTGGCCCTAATTACTGTTACTAATTAATTATTAAAATTTGAAATATTAATATTGAATCATCACTAATATATTCAATTTAGGTAATATATTTGTATAATATATATTTGTAATAATTGTTATTATAATATTACAGTTGAAATTGTCTACGGTATGTATGTATAAGTATATTAGTTTAGTACCATAGCCGATTCGACTGTAGGTGACTCTTAAGACCTCAACATTACGTTAGTTATGGTCCAAAAGAGCATACTGCGCAAACGAGGAGTGAGTTAGGTTACTATACATACATACAATAATTAATGTCAAGGGCTTGACTCATTGCTATAGCCAAACTCATTTATAATAATGATATACCAATTTCTAGTCTAGTTCACTGAAATCTGAATATTTACAGTCACTATTTATAATGTTCTAACAGCAACAGTTCGAGTCATAGTATCTGTATTTACAATAAATAATTTATTTTGGGGACCGCTGTAGCATAGAGGGAAGAGCACCCAACTATTGAAAATCTTTGGTTCGGTTTTAAACCTGCCGTTGCAAAACACAGCTTTCAGTGGCTGGGTGCCCTTAGAGAGGTTGTGGGGAAGCTGGGATATTTCATTCATTTATTGAGTTAACTGCATCATTTCTGAACCGTTATATACTGTTTTAACCTTGAATTTGGTAAGAATGTATATTCAATTATTCTAACAACTTTGTTGTATGGTATTCTCGCATGCTACGCTGTTTGCGAAATCTCTTTTTGACAAATGGCAACGTTAATGTCGGAGCATGCGTACACATAGGGGTAACGAGGGGTTTATTGGGGACGTAACACCCGCCCCATTGCTAAGAAGACTTTTTTTTAAATTGTAAAAAACAATTTGAAAAAATAAACATTTGAAAGATTATTTATTTAATTTGAAGCTAGGGGGTAAAGGAACCAGTAGCTGACAAATTAGTGAGTCAATTCATCAATATTATTTATTAACTTTGGAACTATGGATTAATAAAAAAGTGCTTACACATATTTATTCAAGTCTTTTAAAGGGCTAATTGAAATTGGAATCAATTTGGATACAAATTTGAACTTGAAATTTTGATTTTAAAATCACTTGACATTAACACCAATAGCTGACACCCCTATTTTTGGTCACCTCCAGTAGCTGACATACCTGAACACCAGTACCTGACATCCGTGTCAAGTAAGGAATGAGCTCATTTGATTTTATATATCAAATGGTAATCATACTTATAAAACATAATATACAACACATACTCGAGTTATTAACAATAATTTAAAAAATGATAATATCTAATGCATTAAATAATTAATAATATATAAATGTTAAAATCAATAATAGCTTGGAGACCTCACTTTAATCAATCAATTTGTTTATTTTCTTCTATATAAAACAGACCTAACACATATAGTGCTAGAAATAAAAAAAAAAATGAAATTTCTCATAAATTCATTTCAATAAATTGAATAAAATTTAAATTCTCAATGCGAATTTAAAGTGAATTAAATACGTTCATCTCACGAATAGGGATTGGGTGGAAAAACCATTGAAGACTATAAAAACTGTTTAATAAATTTCAAAATCCCTTCAAATATTTATCTCAGGAACACTGAATTTTTCAAGTTCATTAACTGGAGTATGCTGAGCAATTTTTTTTAATGACATCTTCTTTTGAATACCACATTTCATACGCCCCTTACATATTACTCCCTCCAAAATATTCTCAAAATATAGCTATAACATTATATTCTCAAAATATAGCTATAACATTATATATTATTATAGAATATTCATGTAGGGTAAAGGAACCAGAAGCTAACCTCTCCCCCCCCCCTTGAGTAGCTGACACGTCTTCCTATTTTTCTCAAGGCCATAGTGGGTAGTTTTGAAATAATTTATTTTGACAGTTCTTAGAGATTTTCAAACACTCTCACTTAGATATTTCCTGAAGAATTCTGCCTAGAAGTAAAAGATTCTTGTAGACTGACAGCTTATCCTCAAAGTATTTTTAACCGTCAAAAATGATGCCTAGCACATAATTCAATGGTACCCGTTTATGCACAAAATACCAGAGTTTAATTCTCAATGGTTTGAATTTCAAAATTACTCACTATGGCCTTAATAATAAAAAAATTATGAAGATGTGTCAGCTACTGCGGTGGGGAGGGGGTGTCAGCTTCTGGTTCCTATACCCTACGTAAATATTGTATTATATTATATCTATATTCTGAAAAAAAATTGGTGAGAGTAATATGTGAGTTTCATTCATTTCTATTCTACACTATTGAAGAAATACTCTTAAATCAGAAAAATTACATTAGCAATACAATATTCAGTAGATAATAATCCATGGTGAATATTCACATTGATTCATATTTAAGATTCAGATACTGATTTTTAATTCGATTGAACATTCATTGAAAACATAATTTCTGCTGAAATTTTACTTGTATAACTTATTATTTGACATATTTGTTCACATAGATCCAATTCTATCTCTTAGTTAAATAAATCTTCCATAATATCACACACTAAAACGATAAGCAATATGATTGCATATATTTCGTATGTCAAATTCAATGACACAATAGAAATTGTGTTGCAAGCATTCTTTAAAAAAATTACCAACATTTCTCCACTTCGGGCTACTGTGACTTCCACAATCTTTAAACCATGTTTTTTTGAGAATTTTCAACCTCTATAATGAAATTAACTCTATTCGTTATCAGGCTTCGCTCAACATATATTTCGAGTACCAAATTACTGCTTCTCAACTCTGATGTGATTAATAATCACTTGCAATAATAAATCACTCGACATGATTAATCATTTCTCATTACTCGCACCTTTGTTTTGCATCTTCTTTAATTGCCTTGTTCTCTTCTGGAACCATAAATTAATCGTCGGTAGTTGGTGAAGAATTGAATTGCTTATCATTGCTTGTATCAAAAATGTTTAAGGGAACTATTACTTCATCATTTCCCACTAATTTGTTTAGTCTAATAGTTATGCACTCATTTTTCCTTTTAGCAGGATGATTGAATGATTCCTCAACTGATATATTGTCACAATCACCTGGAACAGTGTAGGAGGGTAGAAGAGATATAATTCGGCATATTTTTTCAACTCCTAAACTGCATATTCTGTCCAACTCAAGAATCTTCTCCTTATAAAATACACTATTAAACTCTTGATTATGTATATTTTTGTTCATATCTTCGATTGCAGTCATTCGAAAATTTGTAAATTCTGGGAATCTATCGTTTTTGACAATACCCTTGTACAGTGCTCCTACAAATTTCGGTGTATTGTTCCTGTCATTTGTTATTTCATGTTCTAAACGGGAAATTTGTTCATCCCTTGTGGAAGACTCTAAGTTATTGATGGGTTGATGGTTATTTTCTTGAAAAATGTCTTCCCTCTTAGATTTTATTAACTGTATCTGTTGATTCACCCAAATCTGTAGCTCTGAAAACTCTTTTCTGATATGAATTTTCTCTCTATGAATTCGACTCTTCAAGTATTTGATTTCTTTCCAAATATTGTTCATTTTTGTTTTGAAATAAGGAGAATACGTATCTATAGTTCCTACATGTTGTGCTTCTTTTTGAAATTGTTCAGGAGGAATATTGTTATCTCCAATTGCGTTGTTTTTCAAGTAACTAATTTTCATTTCCTTCTTGCCTTGATCGAAGTCACCATGATCTTGATTAGCACCAAACTCTTCAAATCTGTCAAAATTAGCTTCTGTAGCAGTTTCATATGAAGATTGATTCAAGTCTTCGCTTGTACTAGATTCACCAGATAAGTAGTTGTCCAATGACTCATTTTCACTTTCGTAAGTCGAATTTTCACACTCAAACGATTTTTCAATTTTTTGTATATCTTTTGATCCACTAGATTTGTTGCAATAGTCTTGATTATTGTCAGCATGGTTGTGTATCATTGCATTTTCTTCGTTCTCAGGAATATCTTCGTTTAATTTGATTGGAACATTGTCTTCATTACTTTCAGAATTGGATTTTCCGTTCATTTTCTGGAGGTTATGTTTATTGAGCATATTATAAGCAAGATTGATAAGGTTATAATTAGTTATCTATGTTGTTGTTGTTGTTGTTTTTTTAATCTAATTTATAAAACCTGAAGATGTAAACATGTTGGAGAAACGTATTGGACACTTATCAGCTGAATTTAATTCAGCTGGAATAAAATAATAAACTTATGGATTTTACTGATGGGGAGACCCTTTTGGGTAGTTTCACCCCGTCCTTTGAGCCATGTTAGGCCCATTCTGCACGAACAGAAAAAACGACCGAAAATTTCGGTTCTGGTCAGCCCATTTCGACTATAATATACAAGCAGATTTTTTTGGCACCGAATTTCTATGCTGTGAGATGCTGCTATGACATATTATGTAAAATGACTAATTCTTTATACAGTCAAGTGTAAATTCTGCCTCTCCGCTTTACAACGCGTCTGTCGGCGCCGAATTTTGGACCGTATAATTAGGCAGATACGATAAAATGGGGAATGTGATCCACGCGTTTCTGCCGCTGAAATTCGGTCGCACTTTTCCGGACCCATATAGAATGGACCTTTGGATAACATGATGTACCGGTACCTATGTAGCTCTACACACTGGTGTCTTAAGACATCTGTCGTGTCTGATGCATTTTTATCGAAAATCAACCCATGTTATTAAATGGAGGACTTACACACTACTTGAGACATCAGTGCGACGCGACATCCCCGCTTCAGACATGTGTCGCACGGGTCGGTGTTTGGTAGGTCATGACTTACAACCGCCCTGGCGCATGCGCACTAGCGCGCGTCGCCCGAGCAATGAGGCTGTGAGCCGTCAACAACTGTGCTCAACAGCGCACGTAAGACATAAGACATGCATAAAACATCCATGTCTTATTCAATTCCGTACGACACGACAGATGCCTTAAGACACCAGTGTGTAGAGCCACTATAGTTATGGCCGCGTTCCATGTGGAGTGCAGCGAATTCATCATTTTCATGAAAATGTGCTAAGGTAGATTGCTCATAAAAAACAATATTAAATACAATTTAAACGATTTACTGCAATATTATAACAATACAATACATTTCTGCTTGTAGAACAAATACTATAACGTTAAACATATCATAGAAATTGATCAATTTACAGATTGTAACTAAATTAGGATTGAATAAACTCTGTATTTCTTAATTGTAAGGTTCGGGAGGTCAGGTTCAATACGATATCTTGCGATAATGTACCAACTTAGCACATAGAGCAAAACAATTACTTTCAGACATTTACAACAAAAGACTATCTATCAACATTATCAATAAATTCTACACAAAGTCCATTGTGTAATTGTTCTAATATTAGTGCATAATTCATGGTTCTAATTCAATATACAGTGTTTAATCGTCTATTGAAATAATGAAAAAGGTATACTGATAAATAGAAACAAACATCTGAATACAATTTAAGCAATTTACTGCCATAGTTATAAAAATGATATGGATTTTTCTGTTATAAAAAAACCGGTAGTATTCTAGGTATATTTATTTCAGATTAAAAAAGAATAGAGGTATATTAAGAATGATCACGATAATCTCAAAGAGAAGTACAGCGAATATTGGAGGAAAAATCAAAGAATGTCGACAAAGACTCAATTCGTAAAGAGTATGAAGACCGCCTTGCTTTGTTAGAAGATAAAATGAGAAGTTATTGGCGCGATGATATGAAAAAAATGAAGAATTCGAAACTAAACTTCTTCAATATAAAGAAAAAATTAACAAAGATGAGTCGCACATAGCCGAATTGAATTCTCAGCTGTGGGAGACAAGTGATAAACTCCTGCGCATGAAAAAAGAATGTCAAAAAATGAAGCTCTATGATGAGTTGCAATCGGCCTGCAGGCAGGATGATTTCTTTCATGATCTTTAATCCTTTTATGAAACTTTTCATAGTTTTTGACGTGATCTTGATGTGTTTTTGATGTGTTATGACTAATTGGTTGTAATGAATTTATTGTATATTTATAATTGACATGTCACGGTTTGGTAAGCAATTGTATTTATGCAAGCATATGTGATGAATAAAGATCTAATCATTCTTATGCGCGACGTAGAAGATTTTCTGTTGATTCGTTTCCAATGAAATCAAGGGAAAAAGACAGCAATTCCCAGAAGTTCCTGTTGGATTTTCAAGAAGAATCTGAAAATGGAAACCAAAGGCGGTAAAGTCTCCTCCCATGGGCAAAAAATTCTTGTGTTCGGGAAAAGTTTTCCCCAGTGAGGATGAAACTGAAAGATTTTAGACAATAGAAATTGGCTAACTTGAAAGAAGGTCGACATGATTAAAGCTGGGCATTCACGTTCCAACTTGCAGTACTGCTAGATGGATAGTCGACTCCACTCACGCTCCTACTTGCAATCCAACTTTATTCCTAATCAGCTGTGAGCATCGCTCTCGAGCCGAAAAATGTAACCTAAGTTGCCCGAAGGTCATGCACTGACTGAGATAAGTTGGACGACTTTGATCCGACTCCCCCACACACGCTCCAACACCGTCGACATTCGGAAGTCGTCCCTCTAGTCGTCCATCTACAATTCCAACCATCCAACAAACCCATTCACGTTCCGTTTTCGGATCCAACCTTGGAGGTTGGACTGCAAATCGGAACGTGAATGCCCAGCTTTAGGGACAGATGAAGGACGTATGAGTATTGATGATGAGAAATTCTCTCTGTTCCCCTCATCTGAAGTCTTCTTATCCGGCTGAAACCCAATTCCTGATGCCGGAAGGTCCAAAAGAGGACGACATCAATTTTGGTGGTGAAGTATCTCAATCAGAAAAAAATCTCTTAAGAAAAAAGATAGAACGCAAGTAACTTATAAAAAGCCAGGTCCTCCTACACCAAGTAAAAATGGGGTTCGACAACCAGGTCAGTTGTTTCCTGAGTTTATTCTCTCACTAATAGCAAAAAGTAAAGTGCTGTTGAATTTTCCCTTGAAAGTTCCTCATATGCTTACTACTGCCAAATTATTATGTGTTAAAAATGGACCAACATATCTGCCAATTTTACCTTTTGAATTTAAACTTTGAAATATTAATTTTTAAAAAAGCTATTTTAAATAAAACGCAGCAGTAGTATGACAAAAAAATAGTCATAAAAATAATAACTTGGCTAAATTTTCAACAAACTCATGACAGAAGCTCAGGTTTCCACTGGTGTCAAACTTAGCTATTTTTGAAAAATTGGAATGGGATGCGGTCCCAATTGATTAGAATAATTATTAGGTTAGATTACATTGAACCTTTTATGGGAGGGGGGGGGGTGATAAAAATATTGTAGTAAAAATAATTTCAAGAAGGCCTGCTTTCAAGTTTGTATACTTGAGAAATTTTTAGCACAAGTCTGGATCTCTTGTACGCAATAATGCAAAAACTAGATAAGAATCACTGCAACACACAATATGGCTTGAAATAATATTAAAATAAAATAATAATAATAATATCGTGTGACCTGGCTGGCTCAGGTCTGGTGTCAGAGTTTATCAGGTCGCACCTGAATAAGTTCAGGGCCTCTGACGTGACTTAACGACTGTTTTTAGGCAGCCGGGACCGACAGCTTAACGTGTCCTCCGAAAACACGGGAGTGGCCCGAGGTAAAAACTTTCGGTCAGAACTGGGATCGAACCCGGGACCTTTGGGCTAGCAAACCAGCACTTAACCCACTCGGCTACGGCCACTCCAATAATATTAAAATGGATCAATTCATGTCTATAATTGCTTAAAATTTGGATTTAGAGGGGCTATTTTTTTTTAAATTCCGGTTGGGACACCCCCGAACCACCCTTTTAGAAAAAAAGAGCTATAGATAGAAGAAAGAGCTATAGATTAAGGCTGTGCGCAGGGTTTTTGGTCATAATTTTTTTTCGAAGTTCATTGTATTAGATATTTCTAAGGTATTCAAATGTGAAATATTGCCATGAGAAATTATTTTTTCATCAAATACGTTATGGAATATGGGAGTTCAAAGTTGAAATTTTTCGGTTTTTGGGGGCAATTGAACTCACCTAAGAGTTATTTTAAACATTTGATATTTTTTTATAACTGAAAGACACCTTGGGGAAAAGAATGCCACATTTTTTATTTCAATTTAACAATTGGGTTTTTCAAAAGAATGTTTTGAAAACAGAAAATTTTTGCATGATTAAAAAAATTCATTTTGAGAAAACTAATTGTTTGATTGGAATGAATAATATGTCATTTTATTCATCAATGTGCCTTTCATTAAATAACAATTTATCAAAAGTTTAAAATAACTTGCAGGGGAAAAAATAAATTGCCCCCAAATACCGAAAAATTTCAACTTTGGACTCCCATATTCCATAAAATAGTTGATGAAAAAACTAATTTCTTATGGCAATAGTCAACATTTTAATACCTTAATAATATCCAATACAATAAACTTCGAAGAAAAATTATGATCAAAAACCCTGCGCATAGCCAAGAACCTAACCTAACCTGTACTACCAGCATCTTCAACAAATCTTCATGAAATATAATAATAATTACTAATAATTCTCCTACTAAATAAAATTTATAACATGAAATTGGTGATAATTTAGAAGAGACTGGTTCGTACATTCCTTGGTCAGCCAACAATAATTTCCACTTGCTGGTGACCTCCTTCTTCCACATCTTTCTTGTCGGTTCCATCATCGTCTTCGAAATTATTGCTGTCAAAAAGTTCCTGATATGATTGCGTCTGCGACACGGATACCTGTTTACAACAAAAACAATCAATTTTAATTAACAATATTCTAATTGTTATTATCATAACAAAAAATATTTTTTTCAAACTGAAATTTATTTTTTGAGGATGAAGCCCACATAGGACTGAGACCTGTGCGTGGGTAATGAGTTGGATGATGATGATTGATGAGTTGGACCTACAATTTTTCTCAATAATAATTGTGCATGAACATTATCAAAAACAATATATATCACAAGCAATATTCTAATTGATATTAGATAGTGAAAAAATTCTCAATTGTGTTTGTACATTATTGTCCATTACTTTTGATTGTACATTACTTTTTACAGCTTACCATGAGCTCTTACTGTCACATATCTTAGTATGGTGTAATTCATCAAAACAAAACCTTCATAGGGTGTTTAAGTTCCAAAAGAAAGCGGTTAGGTGTATTTTTCTCAATAATAATTGTGCATGAACATTATCAAAAGCAATATATATCATAAGCATAATATATATATAATGGAAAGAGTAAATAGATAGATTCATGTAGGCCGTTGTTCAAGAGACTTGGTTTCCTAACTGTACCCTGCTTATATGTGTATGAAGCTACTTTATATGTAAAAAAGAGTGATAACCAAAATCTTGATTATAATAAAAGAAGTCGAGGAGATTATCACTTGATGAGTCACAATAGTAGCTTATTCAAACAAAAACCTATTTTTGTTTTTGAGGATGAAGCCCCCCACATAGGTCTGAGAACTGTGCTTGGGTAATGAGTTGGATGATTGTGATTGATGAGCTGGACCTACAGTTTTAGGTGGGTTCCGAACCACCAGGAAGTGATTTTACAGCAGAGAACAGTGTTGATTTTGTTGGCCAATCTAATCGGTCACCCTTACAAAGAGTACCCAGGAGAACGCAGCTTATCTCTACCTGATTGAACAGATACCTGCTACGGCCCACGGCTATCACTTCCCTATATTGGTAGGAAACTCTAGAACAAGCTACCGCAGTTTTTAAAGAGTCTTGAAAATATGAACTATTTAAAAAACAATTGAAAAAATATTTAGTTGATAAAAGCTTTTTATAGTGTACAAGAGTTCCTTTCACATCAAAATTGAGCCTCACCTCAACTAAAGTACAAAGTTTACAATACGAACATAGAATCAATTAGGAGACAATTAATTTATATAAGCACAAAAATCATCAATGAAGTTCCAGAAGATTTCTTGCATCATAGTAGATATAAGTCAAAAATTACTAAAATGATAATTGAAAATTGGATTAGACATAGATACTTTTTCAGATTGTGAGCTTTCTTCCAAGATGAATAGTTTTTCCCATACAATCCAACCTTTTTGATCCCATCCTTATCCTTACCAATTCCCTAACTTGACCTATCCTAGTACATGTAACCATAGTTGGTTAGGTCATTTCTCACTCCATATGTTACTCTTATTTTGTTAATGTGTTAGAATTTTTATATTTTATTGTATTTTCTTAAATGTATATTGTCAGTTGTAATGACTTTGGTGAGAAATAAAGAATTGAATTGAAAAAAAAATTTATATAGTAATTATGGTAACTAGTGTATATAACTGTTAATCTAACTTGTCTTATACACCTTAACTGGAGTCTCCAAGACGTAATCTACAACAAAAAATTGTAGTTAAATGAAAACCGACAATGGATTTTTTATTATGCTTTGGCCAATCCTTGGTTCCCTGAATCCAGCAGCCTGTACAAGATTAGAAGAGGATTAGAGCTGTAATTAGAGCCAATGTCTAGACAATCTGAAACGAGGATGGATGAATTGAGTTCAAAATATGGATAATTAAGAAAGAAGGCGTACTTAGCCTACATTGATTTAACGCAGTTCAGGAACAAATATAGATTTTTTATAGACTTGCCGTATTCTACAGGAGTCTTCTAGACTTGAACTCGATTTACATATTACAGTCACTTTTTTCTGTCATTATTTTTTCAATACTAGGAACCATTGTCAAACTTCTGTTGTTCATTATTTTTGGTTTCTGTAAATCTTAACAAAACTATACCAAGTCAAGGTTTTTTAGAATCATGGGATTTTTTTTTTTTTTTTTTTTTTTTAGGATGAAGCCCACATAGGTCTGAGACCTGTGCGTGGGTAATGAGTTGGATGATGGTGATTGATGAGTTGGACCTACAGTTTTAGGTGGGTTCCGAACCACCGGGAAGTGATTTTACAGCAGAGAACAGTGTCTTTTTTGCTGGCCGATCTAATCGGTCACCGTTACAAACAGGACCTACGAGAACGCAGCTTATCTCTCTGATTGAACAGATACCTGCTACGGCTCGCGGCTATCACTTCCCTGCAATGAAGGAATGAATAATTGAGTAGTAAAGTCATCGATGAAGTACCTAATATTATAATTTTAAAAGAATTTTGAGAAAAACTGTTTGTTTCTCAAAGTGCAAGGTGAGCTGAAATCAGCAGCTAAACTGTGGTTTAATTTCAAAAAACAGAGCATGATTGAATATGCACAAGAGTGATCACTGTTTAGTAATAATAATTGTATTGATATTTAATACGAATTGAATAACAACGGTGGCGAAATCAGTTGGAGCGCTTATCTCTGATAAAGACACTGATACTTCTGTAATCACGAATTTGATTCTCGTTCAGTTTTGAATATTTTCTGTAATCATTCATATCATTAAGTTAAGACACACACATCAAAAGTCCTGACTGTGTTCAAGTGCAACCTGATAACAACCGGAAGTGATAGCCGTAGCAGGTATCTGTTCGGTTAGATAAATATAAGCTACGAGCTTATAAAAATTATGAAATAAAACAGATTTTTCTTTGCTTTTTGCCTTTATTCATATTATATTCATGAAATGTTATGGTTTTACAACACCTGGCATTCCACTGAAAACTAGTGAATCAATATGCATCCCAACAATCACTGACCTCATTGTCAGACTGCTGCGATCCGGATGCAGCAGTTCCCGCAGCAGCCGTACTGGCTCTGGTGACCCTTGTCGATCTCGATGTGCTAGCAGCCGGTACCGGAGTGGACGACTGCGACCGCTGCAGCGCCATTGACTGATTGCCTGCATTCGACGACCTTGGCTGCGACTGCTGTCCCTTCTCCCTGGGCAGCTGTCCCAAATAGTCAAACTGTCCCAAATCAGCAACAAACAGCAAATTGCTGATGGCGTGCTGAACAGCTGATCGGGTCCGCGATGAATAGGACTCCAGTTTGGTGGAAACGTAGTTGGCAAAGTGTGAGATCTCATTGTTGGCTGAATAGTCTTCGTCCATACGCTGACGCTTGGAGGGCTGCGAAGGTGTTGTCGTTGACTTGTTGAAATTGTCTGCATAGTCGTGGCCGTGTTTGAACACAATTGACGAGTCCTCATCGTAGTCTCTATCATCAATCGAGTTGAAGGTCACGTCAGCCATCTGCAACCAAAATATATTGGTGATTTATTGATTGAAATTTATTAGTACAGAAAACATAATCATTTTTGGTCTCCAAGCTTTTTGACCAAACTTAATAATTTTGATTCTTGGATTTCTTGGTCCAAAGTTTCTCTTGACCGAGGGACTCTTGAAATGTAATGTATTTAAATAGGCATTTCAAGAGTTCATCGACTCAATATTCCTTCCCTGAAGGAATGTTCATAAATAAGGGCATACGTTTTTAAGGGCAGTAGGCTTATTTATTAACGTTCCTCCAGTATATCTTGACTCGAAGGACTCTTGAAATTAATGAGTCAAGATAACCTGAAGGAATGTTCATAAATACGGGCATAAGTCTTCTGGGGCCGTATACGTTCCTTCAGTCTCTTGACTTAAGAAACGCTTGCACACTATAAAAAGGTTTATCGAAAATATTTTCAAACAACATCTACATCTATCAAAAAGTAGAGACATCATATCTCAATTTGCATAGCCTACTCTTGCAAGAAGTGCAGGAGTAACAATACCAAATAATATTCCTTCATAATGAATAATAAGACGAAATTGTCACAACCACATTTATTAAAATTTCGAGAAACTAGTTTCGGTTGTTACACCATTATCAATCTCAATCAAACTTGAGTTGATTGGACTTTGAGTTTGATTGAGATTGATAATGGTGTAACAACCGAAACTAGTTTCTCGAAGTTTTAATAAATGTGGTTGTGACAATTTCGTCTTATTATTCATTATGGATACCTTCCACAATATCACCTTCGCCATTACTAAGAAAAATATTCCTTCAGTTTAACTTTCAGTTAGTCGACCTCCTCTGACAACTGTAAATTATGGGGGCAACATGAAATATTTTCTACCCATGTAAAGGGTCTGAGATCAGTTTTCAAAATGATGACACCACATACTTAAAGGAAAATATGGGTTTTCGTTTAATGATGTTAAAAAAACAGGTTGAATTGAGAACACCCTCCATGTTGAAAGTTAAAAACATGCTAATAATCAGTGTAGTCACACTGCACAAACCGGTGGGTCGCTAGTGACTAACGATTACATGTGTTTTGTGAGGGATGTGTAAGTGGGCTACGACTTACTCAAACGCCGATAGCACACGAAGCGTTTAGCAAGCGTGAAGTCGACTCCACGCTTGTAATAAATGGCTTTCATTGGCTGAGTGTCAACAGTTATGGCTCTGCCAATTACATCCATTTATTTACATTTTTTGTGACTAAAATAATTTATGAATTCCTGTTTTGAATAAAAACAGTTTGTTTCTATCTCTGCTTTCAAAAATAAGATTTAAATTTTTCAAGTGGAAGAGTGGTTATTATCGGGTCGGCAGAAGATTAAACAGATTTATACCAAAACTTGTCACTCCCTATGCATACAGATGTGCCTCATCTCTGTCCATATCTATACCTAGTTTCATAAGAGTGAATCATATAACCTTCTTTAAATTGTGACTCATTCTTCTTAATCAAACAAGACAGTTTTGAAAATATATAAACTAGTATTAGAACAAGCTGCAGACCATATTTTAAGCAATTAAAAATACTTCCCTTGCCTAGTTTATATATTTATAGTAGAATTTCCCCAGAATGCAATGCCGTAAGTCAGAAGGGAATGAAATAGAGCATACAGTAGACTTCCTTTATAACTTACTTGTAATAGGGGATTTTTTTAGAAATAATTCTTCTGTATGAAATCTAGTCAGCTCCCAGGATTCATATTACAATCTATTTAAAAATTATCTTTTAATTCAATTGATACTGTAGCTGCTGTCTTAACCAATAACCAATTTTTTGTACTTAAGCTCATATTATGAACATTTCAATGTGATATTCCCACTTGATGTTTATGTGAGATACAAGCATTTAATAATTATGGGTTGAACTTGAATTTTTTGCTACATCATTAATTATTATTCTATATTTACACTCATTAGTTAAAGTTTCGGGTTGCTTGGCAGAATAGGAATTGAAAAGAACGAAATTGCTTCAAATTCACGATCTTAGGCCTTTTAAACACGCACCGGGCCACACCCCCCCCCCCCCCCCCCCCGTGATACCCACATAGGTATCCCCCCCCAAAATCTGCTGCTGGATCCGCCCCTGCTGGTCCTTGGGGTCTGTTGTAACAATTTAGTAACTATTCCTACAAGCAGGCTACTTGTATTGTTAGTAATTGCAAAATCGTATGGAATATTTTCTTGTATTTTGTAAATTGTAGTTGTGACCATGCACGAATCCAGGAGGGGATGAAGGGGATATAAACAAACCCCTTCCGAAATTCTCAACCAACATTTAATTAAAAAACAGTAATATAAACTTGGAAAAAAACCCACTTTTAAATGGAAATTAACTCACGTTATGGCGTGACGGCCGTTTCGCTCTGTTGTCTAGAGCATCGTCAGACGACCCACAGTACACTGACTTAAGGTATGAAACTCATATTAAGTAACTCATACCTTAAGTCAGTGTACTGTGGGTCGTCTGACGATGCTCTAGACAACAGAGCGAAACGGCCGTCACGCCATAACGTGAGTTAATTTCCATTTAAAAGTGTTTTTTTTTCCAAAGTTTATATTACATATTAGTGGAAACAAGATGGATCTTCAACATCATAAAAAACAGTATTTGCCTATTTTATGGTGGTGCGGACTTTTTTAAATAGATTTTATTTATTGGAGAGGAAAATTATTGCTACCTTACGAGGATGCATCCATAAAAAACATGTATGCCTGTATGATCTGACATTTCATCATTCTGTAAAGTCGAAATAGGCTGTGATTAATTTCCCAGTCTAATAAGTTTTATTTCCCTTTCCAGTAGTTAAAACTTGATTCAGCTGTCATATACGTAATCTTGATGTTCCTGGTTCAGACAGTTATTTACGAACGACGCTTTTCGCAGCATTTTCAACGTACTCCGGTATGGTCTAGTGGCTAGGATATCTGGCTCTCACCCAGAAGGCCCGGGTTCGATTCCCGGTACCGGAAGAATTTTTTGACAACATTTTTAGGATCTGAGAAGTGCTACAGAATTAATTGAAGCTCAATTTTCGTATTTTCATAATTTTTTCAGGAAGCCCAACTTGAAGTTGATGTTATAATTAAAGTTGACAAAAGAAAATAAACATTAATAGTTTGAATGATCCAAATATTTTACTCAAATAGTAATTTTATTTGTTTCGTCAAAAATTTTTTAAATGGAACAAAACGTCAAAATGACGATAATCATAATAAAATCATAATTTTGAAGTACCAGGTTATTCATAATTATTTTACTCAAGTTTTCAATAACCACAGTTACAATGAACTGGCGATTTCAATCCTCGTGAATATAATATTAGTGTGTAATAATAGCATTCTTAAAAATCAATTATATAAAAATTCAACCTTTTAACATAGATGTAACCGACTAGATGTACAAAGATGTTACATAGATGTAACAAAAATTCATAGAAAAACTGTTCAAACAGCTATTGAATCAATGCATGCAGAAATTATAATAGCGAAAATTGAATGAAAATAAACGGAATTTTTCAATTAATATTTTGAAATTATTTTTACTAATATTTTATTAAATTAATATTTAATTTTGTAATCATGTTGAAAAGGATGAAAGTTGATATGACATGAGGATTTAGTATTACGGTTTGTCTGACAATGACAAAAGAATGAGCTCTCTTTGAAATTTTGTAAAGCACTGAAAACAGAATTTATCACAATTTCAAAGCCTTATCACAATAAATTAATTATTATTCATTATTTTAAATTTGATCAGTCATGATTGATTTTGTTGTGTATGAGCTAGCCTTACAAGAGTTCCATGTTGATTTTACTCGTAATGGAGATTGAAAATAGAACCCTCAGTTGAAGATTTGGGTGGGATGGAAATATCGATTTTCGTAATGCTCCTTGCATGCAGCATTGGACCTCCACTACGGACGTTTACAAACAGACATTGGGAACAGGCATTAGTGAAATATCATACATCCATATTTCACTACTTCTCAAGAGCAAAGAACAACATAGGATAAGTTTTTAATTTTGTAATTTGACAGGTTACATTAATTTCAAATCAAGAAATTACGGCCTACGTGTACATTCCAATGAATTCTTGGTATTCGCTTAAGTATCTCAAAATGACAATTCTGAAAATTTATGGGAGATTCAATTTTCAATAACAAACAATCCAATCTCTTATTAAATTAATTACAGGCTTTACAGAAAAATATGATCTTCCTCACAAAACCTCTTCTCCTTATTTGTAGAGCTGTAGGAACGTGCATGAGCATGCAATAATTTTGTTAAAAACCGAATAAATGGCAATTTTAATTTTCTTTAAACACAAGACTCCTACAGTAAAAAAATAAATATGTATTTCACTAATTTGTTACCTATTTCTTCAATTTATTATAAAAACGATGCATTCAATTACCAGTTGCAGCATATTAACATATTGTTAAATTTGCACTCAATCCTAGTTGATAAGTAAATCTATTTTATGTCCGGTTTTTCATCATTAAACGATTTCCACAATACTGAGTATCGTTGCCTATGGACTTTGAACTCCAAAGAAGCCACAGCAGACGAAATATTCCCTCTTAATACTCTCTATAACTTTATCAGTTGAACATTAATAAATTGATGAAGAGTTGCTTTCAAATTAAAAATTTTTTGAGCAATGAACAAACCTTTTTCATATAATAAGCATGAATTTTAATTATTTCTCCTTCTTCAGATGCCTAAACGTTTCTGAATTTCAACGATTCATTGTTTTTTTTTTCAATTCAACCAAATTAATACTTAATTGAATGGCAAACTCAATTTTTTAATCCACATTCGAAATGAAATAATATAATATGTAGTAGAATAGATTAGTTTCCTTTCCCCGAACCAGTCTCTGATTCTAAAATCACGTTCCCTTTTTATTCAGTTATTTTCCCTCGCAAAATAGATTTTTTTTTTGAGGATGAAGCCCACATAGGTCTGAGACCTGTGCGTGGGTAATGAGTTGGATGATGGTGATTTATGAATTGTACCTACAGTTTTAGGTGGGTTCCGAACCACCGGATTGCAGTATGACTGTCCCCAGTTCTCATCTGGCCCAAATATTGGAGGTTTTCGCATATAATGATAAGATCAATATACCTCTAATCAATATCATTTTTTTCAGGAACTTCTCTTTAATCATTTAGGTAGTAAAAAGTGTTTTTCTGTACAGCCAAATGATAAAGGCCTTTAACTTCATGGTGGTTGCTCATGAACAAGGTCCATGTTCCTGCACCTGACCTGGGAAAACATATCAGCTAAAATTCTCTACCATGATTTCATAAGTATGATTTATGTATAAATTATTTTATAAATTATAAAATATAATTATGATAAGTATAATTGAGAATTATTCATTACATGCATTTTATGAATGATCCTCCAATATTTTTTAAGTACTTCAATATTCTTTTCAAACTTCACAAATAACGCAAGTGTTTACCCAGATTCCAATTGTAAGAATATTGCACTCATCAAAACCCTCTTGGCTTTTCCTCTTATAAATTCCACTTCTGAAAAGCTATATTACAAAATATCTAAAATCTTCTTATATCTACATCACATAAACTCTGAAACAACCATCTTAAAAGCATCATTGCATTTCTTCAACCAATAATAAAAATCCTATCCACCTTATACATCTCATTAGCATATACGTCATTATTAACTCAACAGGATAACGCCATTTCTTGAATCAACGGAACAAATTTATCATAATTCATTATTTATTCAACAGAGTGATTCATTCACAATATTTATCACAGACGTCTGAACATGATACATAATGTATCAAGAAATGGATATCTTCTCGTTTAAATATGACACGCGTATCATACAACCTAGTCTTTTCCATTTCCGTAAACGGTCAAAAATTGATACGCGCTTCACGGGTTCTGTTTATTTTGTATCCAATCATGTGTCATAGCGGGCTTCCTTTCCATAACTTTTGTGTCAAGGCGAGCTTCCTCGCTATAACGCGCCACTTGTGTGCTGCGGGTTTGGTTGTGTTGTGTGTCGGCTTCACTCAGTGAAGTCTGGAGACGTCTTCTATGTATTTGTGAGTGCGTGTACCGTTCGTAGCGTACGTTGTCAGTGTGTTATCAGGATCTCTCTCATTTTACGCCCTCCGCGGCAGGAGAGAGTCTGGCGGAAAACGCTTGAAATTAACGCCGAATTCTGCCGGCAGGTTAGTAGTCACAACCAAAAGGCTTCTGGCACAGAAAAGAGCTTCTAACTTTTCTGTGCTTCTGGCAATATCAACTCGTCTTTCTATTGGTGAATTTACTCAATAACATTCAAGGTTGTAGATGTTTGACACAAATCTGGATGTTCAATAAATCTCAATATCTTCTTCAATTTTCAGTGATCAGTTGAAGCAACAATTTTTCAACTAGTTACTTCTGCTTATTAAAACATTATCAATTTGAATTCTACTGTCAATGTATTGTTGATACGCTGCAATTAACAAATCAAAATATTATGGCTGATTTCCTGCAACTCACATGTCAATTTATTGTTGATACACTGCAATTCAACTGTCAATTTATTGTTATTACCCTGAATTAGTACGTTCATAGACAAATATGATATCGTCTTTGGTAAGTTCTTTCAACAATGTTTGAGTTCATGGGAGCCTTGCGGTTTACCGGAGGCGGCTGATTGGTCTTTGCAAATTTTTGATCTTCTATGAATTTGAATAGACCAATCAGACGCCATCGGTAACATATACACTACCGGTAACCCATGAACTCATCCATTAAGCGCAACATTGAGCCATGTTTGAAAGACATTCTATTAATTTGATAATTTTTTCTGAGATGATTCTCAGACATATGCTAGGGTAATTAGTTGAATGGTGTTATGTCATAGGACAAGATGTTATGAATGTTGGCTAACTAAACTTTAGCTGGTTCACTACTGGCTTAGTGATAATAAAGCAGATAACTTCGTGTTATACTTGCCGCCCACAATTCCAAACGCATTCCTCAATCATTTTAATATTCAATTTTGGAGTTTTTAATCCCCAGCAATGAAATACTCAATGCTTAATATATATCAATCACTAATACCCTGTTTATTTGTTCTTTTGAATACAATTAAGACAAGATTATAGCATTTATTGAAAGATTTTCAGATATCTGATCAAGAATTGGAAAAACATCAATTAAATAATTCTGCTTCACGCGTCACAGCAAAATAGAAGAACTCACTTCACAGTAAAGCATTATTGTTTCTCAAATCTCGAAAGGTTTATAAACAAAAGCATCGAACAAGTTTGATATTTTGTAGCTGTCAGACCTAGAATATTGGAATAGAAATTAGGGGAACCTGGAGATGAGTTAATTGTTGATACATCCATAGTTCACTACATCAAAAATTATGCTGTTTTGAAGAAATACAGTGTTGCCAGATATGGGACCATACCAGCAGGTGACAGCAGAGAATTACCAAACTCAATGCTCAAATTGACAAACTACTCGTACCGTATTGTCTAACGCATGTTAAATGTTTTGCCACCGCAGTCAGTTGTTTTATTGCTATATCGCGATTTCTTTGAGCCGCCTAATTTCGTGGCCTGGAATATAGACATATATATAAATGAATGAATATCTATATATAGATAATGAAGTTGGTAGTGAATGTGTCAACTAGTGACCAAATGGTGATGGGGGGGGGGGGAATGGTAGGCCTAGGTTCAATAATTATCTAGACAACCATCAATAAATAAATCATATGATATTAGACTCATGGACAGGCTACAGTTTGTTACTGCAGCAATATAGTCAGCTGTTTAGAGTGAAACCACATTCGTTAATTTTCTCAAGGCAACCTTTTCTTCGATTTACACCAAAGAAATAATATCTTGACATCTTTAAAATTAATCGTGGCGAAGTAAGTTTTTTGCTTCTTTCACCTGAATCAGCATAGAATGGCCATAATCTGTTACATGACTTTTATTACAAAACTCATATTAAATTACTAATTTTCAACTCAGAGCAAATGAAAGCAAATTGGGAAGTGATAGCTGTAGCAGGTATCTGTTCAATCAGAGAGAGAAAAGCTGCGTTCTCCTGGGCACTCTTTGTAAGGGTGACCGATTAAATTGGCCAGAAAAAGACACTGTTCTCTGGTGTAAAATCACTTCCCGATGGTTTGGAACCCACCTAAAAGTGTAGGTCCAGCTCATCAATCACTATCATCCAATTCAGACCTATAGGTCTCAGACCTATGTGGGCTTCATCCTCCAAAAAAAATTCAACGATTTTAATTAATTTACGGCGTTAGTTGCTATTGATATTTGTGAACTACATCGATTTCCTTGGGTCTTATACATAACGTTCATTCTTCATTAGTTATTCTATGGCTACAGTAATAAAATTCAAAATAAAATAGAAAAATATATTTAAAAAACAATAAACTCTACATCATTGATCGACGACCTTAATTCGGCTTCAGTTATTACGATTCCTTCTTCCTTTCATTTAAAGAAAGAAACTTAAACACGTCAAATAACACTACGCAGTTCATTGCCTTATCATTATTTTTTATACTTTTGTTCTTTTTTGTTTGTCATTCTTTTTTATGTTTGTGCCGTCTTGACAATAAACTTATAATTTAGGTCAGTTCAGTAGTTTACTTTATTGCACTAGTCGGGTTTTTACTTTCTTTCAATGAATGCGGGTATAATCCTCAGTAGAATAACTAAATTATTGCAAAGGTAATATTTTTGGCATTCCAAGGAAGAATACACACGCTTTCTGTCATCTATCTTACCCGCATACTACTGGTTGAAAAATTTAAAAAAAATTGCAGAATAATTCAGAAATTTCTTTGTTTAAAGCAAAGGTAACAAACATTCTTTACAAGAGTAGCCTACAAAAAACGGAGGTTGAAATAGTTGGAAGTTGTATAAACTTTCAACGCTTAAACAATCAACTTTAAGCTTTCAAAGTTTTGAATGGTTCATTCAACTTTCTGGTAATTTTTTAATTAAATTATTTTTAATATTAACTTTTTGTAGTAAATTCAACGACTTTCTATCAATTTTAATTGTGAATAAATAATACTACTTCTCACTTTTTGGCCAAACGTTTTCAAGTCATGGAGACCATCTTTAAAGGCGTCCTAGATTGTTTTTTTCGTTAGAGAAATTGCGGTTTTTGTATAATGTGATCAAAAAGTTTGTGTGAGTTGAAATTCAATTGGTTTTACATTCTTTTTTAATTGTTTTACATTAAGCTATGTTTTTGTAGGATTTTTAGATTTGTTATCTCAAGCACAAAAATTATATGTTTCCTTGTTCTGTTTTTCTATTATTAATGTTCTTATTGGACTTTTTCTTCTTTGTATATTTCAAATTGTTCAAGGCGTTGGAAAAATGACTCGAAAACGTTTGGCCGAAAAGCGAGTAGAAGTATCATTTATTCACAATTAAAATTGACTGCAAGTCGTTGAATTTACTATAAAAAGTTAATATTAACAACGCAGATCGTTATGGAACAAGAAATCCAAGAATTTATTATTACTTGTGAGATACGATCCGATATGGCCAAGTTAAAAATGAGTGCTACTGTGCAGAAAGGTCTCCATGGTCTAGTGGTTAAGGCGCCCGACCGGCAATTTGGAGGTCCGTGGTTCGATTCCCAGTGGTGACTGATATTTTTGTACAGTAGCATTCATCGATTTCCATAAGCTATTCAATACTGTTGTCAATATCCGCCATTGCGGAAGTCTTCAGTATAAACTAATAGCAATTAAAGGAATTTGAAATTAATAAATTCTGTTTAATTTATTATTATTATTATTATGGGATAATTTCATTTCGAAATAAAACTAAGGAATGAGACGATGAATTCAGTTAATCCAAACTTCCCAACTCTCTGAATTTTTAAACATTTTTTTAGAATTTTTAGAGTTGTTTTCAATTATCTCAAGTACAAAAAATAATATATTTCCTTGTTCTCTTTTTTCTATTATTTCCTTGTTCTTGTTAGTCTCCTTCTATCTCTCTTGCTGTTGTTCTCTTTTATCGTACTGCTATTGTTATCTTTCTTTTTTTTTTGCTGTAGATGTTCTTCGTTATCCTCGTCTTCTAATTATTTTTTCCTGTTTAATATCTTATTCTTTTCCCCCTTGCCTTACTCAACATATTTTAAAGTCATAAACTTTCTCTTAAAAATATATTAATTATTTATTGTATATCACAATTTTAATCTAGCTGATATATTAGTGTGGCAATAATCGAATAATAATAATAATTTATTTTTTATAATTTATTGTTTATTTATTCTGTTTTTTGCCGTCTTGACAATTAACTTATAATTTAGGTCAGTTCGCAGTAAACTGAATCTATCGAAAACGAAGGCAAAAATCATAGATAAGGAAGAAAGGACCGCGTAAAGGAGAGAGTTTAACGAGGGTAGAAAATATCACAGATATATAAAAAATAAACGAATGATAAAGATGAGTTTGGAAGATGAACAAAGTAAAAAAATCAAACCGATTTTTCTTTTTGCAAACCTTTTGTTTTAAAACGACGAAACAGATCCGAATTGCCACAGATAATGTGTGGTGAAGGTTAGGTTGACCTTATCCAAGGTCAAATCTTCTTCGTTGTCAGTAAAGGCACAACTAGGTACCAAACCCAATGCAAACAACAAATAATACTGTAATGAATTGCCTTTTTCTGTACAATGCCTTGATGCCAGGCAGCCCCAGTGGTACCTCAACTGGATATTGCCCTCAACTCAACAGATAGACTGCTTCAGTAATATCGAGGTCAAACAGTCTACGTTTTGTAATTTGTGTACTGCTATGTGCTGCTCTTCAATTTTAACTCCAAACTTTAAACTCTTCACCCACACATCTTTCCCTTTCATTCACCCCCTCTCTTTCTTCATTCTCCAAGCTCTCTACCATCATTTTCTTTTTCTCACTCTATTTTTCCCACTTTGAACCTTTCATACAGACGTTTTCACTTCCAAATTCACTCCCTCTCTCTCTTTCTCTCTATATATATCACTCTCTCTCCCCTCACTCTATCTCTCTCTATCTATCTCTCTCTCAATCTCTCACACTCTATCTCTCTCTCCCTCTCTCTCTATCACACTCTCTCAATCTCTCACATTCTCTCTCTCTCTATCACACTCTCTCTCTCTCTCTCTCTATTACACTCTCTCTATCTCTATCTCTCACACTCTCTCTATCTCTCTCTCTCATTCACTTTTCACTCCGATTCTGCTAGTCCATCTCTCCCCCTCTCACTCTTTCTCTCTCACTTTCTCTATCTCTCTCTCACTTTCTCTATCTCTCTCTCACTCTCTGTCTCTCTCTATCACACTTTCTCTCAATTTCTCACACTTTCTCCCTCACTCTCTCTCTCTCTCTCATTTTCTCTCTTTCTCGTTATCTCTCTTTTCCACTGTATCTCACTCGGCCTGTCTCTCTTTCATCACTTTCTCTTTGTCTCTCCTATTTATATCTCTCTCTATCTATCTATCTCTCTCTATCACACTCTCTCTCTCTATATCTATCTCTCATACTCTCTCTCTCTCTCTCTATCTCTCACACACACTCTCTCTTTAATAACTTGTAATATACCTTTCACTTATAGAAACTTTAAAAACTTTAATATTCAAATGGTCCTTGATGAAGCCATTAATATGCCATGGCATGTGATTGGTTTAATTGGTGACATCAATACCAAGGTATCTGTCTTCAACGAAATGATTGTTGAGGTGTTTGACAGACATGCACCAATTTGTATTGGTCAGACAAAACATAAACCTGTGCCATGGATCAACACAGACATTTTACAGGCTAGGCGTGATAGGGATAGGGCTAGAAGAAAATTTAAAAGGTCTAGTAGTGAAGCCGATTTCAGTTCCTTCAAGGTCTTGCGTAATAAAGTGAAATCACTGTGTCGTAATGCAAAACTTCGTTACTATCATGATAGTTTCAATCAAAGTAATTCCACATCTTCTCTATGGAATAATGTCCGACGGCTGGGCGCTCATAAGTGTAAGCATAAGAATATTCACATAAACTTGATCAACTCAATGACTACTTTGTTAAGCCCATAAATCAAATGAACCCAATCAGTAATGTTGAGATTGCACGAAATCAGTTTATAAATCAGTTTCAGCATACCCTTCCCAAAGACTCTTTCTATTTCTCCTATGTTACTCCTGCAGATATATCTTACATTATATTAAATACAAATAAAAATTCCAAGAGAGTTGATAACATCCCTATCTTGTTTTACAAAAAGTTACTTCCTATACTACTTCCTACAATCACTCACCTGTTCAACTGTTCCCTGCAGTCGGGCATCTTTCCTGATCTGTGGAAATGCGCATTGGTCAAGCCCATTCCTAAAGTAAAAAATGCATCTAATCCTTGTGATTTTCGACCAATTAATATGCTCTGTTCTATTTCCAAAGCCCATGAACGGATAGTACATAAGCAGGTCATAGGATATTTGTCTCATTGCAACTGTTTTGCCAAATTCCAATCAGGATTCAGACCGAACTTCAGCACCTGTACTGCTCTCATCAAGATGACAGATGATTTTCGAGCTGCCATGGATAGGAAATTGGCTACACTATTGGTACAGTTCGACTTCAGCAAAGCTTTCGACAGTGTTAGCCATCCTATACTTATAAATAAATTTAAAAAACAGTGCAACTTCTCTGATTCAGCAATTGCATGGTTCTCCTCTTATTTGACTGGTCGCTACCAAGCTGTTTTGGGGAGCTCTAATGATATTTCTTCCTGGCGTCTGGTCAACCATGGTGTACCTCAAGGTTCTGTGTTGGGGCCACTACTTTTCTCCATTTATATTAATAATGTCCCTATGATCTTCTCCTCATCCTCTTACCACTTATTTGCTGATGACCTTATCATATATTCCCATTTCCCTATCCATCAGTTTTCACACTCCATAGATAAAGTTAATAGTGATATCACAAAGCTGGTTGAATGGTCTCATGCTCATAGATTAACACTGAACCCTACCAAAACTAAGAGTATTGTCATTGGCTACCCCAGGCTGGTCAATCAATTGGATTTTGGAAATTCACCTCCAGTGGTCATTAATGGCACTTGTATCGCTTTCAGTCCTAGTGTTAGAATTCTTGGTGTATTAATTGATTGCTCCTTAAGTTGGCGTGAGCAGACCACACATGTCTGTAATAAGGTTTTTGGTGGTATGCATCAGCTGAAGAGAGTAAGAAGATTTCTACCTAAAGCCGTTAGGGTGACTTTGGTAAATGCCCTAATTTTACCTTTTTTAGATTACTGCAGCATTGCATACAATGACCTTTCAAATGAGTTGAATGGGCGTCTGCAGCGTTCTCTAAATTATGCAGTACGTTTTATATTTGAGGCAAGACGTGATTCACATATAACGCCATTTTTTATTGAGCTGGGTTGGCTTAAATTGAATAAGCGAAGGCAGTACTTCATTCTGTGCCTTGTTTTTAAAATTCTAGTTTTGAATGAAGGACCTAGCTATCTGTCTGAATCCTTTACACTACTGGTGAATGTTTACTCTGGCCGTGATACTAGATCGCATCAATTTACTCTACAAATTCCAATTCACCGTACAGCAATTTTCAACCAATCATTTGTAGTTTCGGCAGCCAGACTGTGGAATTCACTTCCGGAGCATATGGTTCTCTCTGCATCACTCAGTATATTCAAGAGGCGAATATTTAGATACCTGCTTGACAGTCCCTAGCTACACAATTGAGTAGTGACACGGTTATTGATTGTGTGTGAGGTGTGTGTGTGTGTGTGTGTGTGTGTGTGTGTGTGTGTGTGTGTGTGTGTGTGTGTGTGTGTATGTGTATTTATTCAAACAATAAACTGCAATGAAATTTGTCATAATTACTTTACAGGTTTTAAATTGGATGTAAGATACTTCATTCATTATTTTTATGTATTGTTTTATTAATTTTAATTTCACTTCATTGTTTAATCAATAAGCTTTTTCTTTATTCTCAATGAGTACTTTCATTGTGTTTAATTTATTCACTGTCACTGCAGATATTATTGATATATTATTGTTCTTGTTTATTATTATATTTTCTGTGTACAGTTGAATGAATATTTAACAGCAATGTATGCAATGGGTCTTATCAGACCTAGCAATACCTTTGATCAATAAATCTATCTATCTATCTATCTATCTATCTCTATCTCTCTCTCAGACTCTTTCTCTCTCTCTCTCTCTCACTCTCTCTCTCTCTCTGAGTGAGAAAGAGTATGACAGTGGCTTAAAGCACGTTTTTTCGGCTCCTGATACAGTTTGAGTTTTCGTCGGTTTTTGTGGTCGTATTAGTGTGATTTTTCGCTGGCTTCCGAATTGCAGTGTTACCTTTACTGTGCTCAAATTTCATAGTGATATCTCACCTATTGGTTGTGTAATCGTGAAAGCACCGTTTTTTTAGACATGGGCAAACCTTCCCAACCGACTCTGCGAAGCAATTCTAAAGGCCAGGCAGCAAAAGATAAGGAGTCTCGCGATAAGAACTCGGCTACACCGGATCGCCGGCCCGACTCGGCCCCTACTCCCTCTTCATCCAAGGTAGGAAGCGGGGTGGCGGTGAGGATGGCGACTCAGGATAACTTTTCGGAGCTTCTTTCCAACGGTGTAGTTCTAAATCGGTTGGCGGAGCTCGTTGCTGATAAATTATTACATAGACTGTCTGACATTATAACTTCAAAATTCACGAGCGAATTCGAACCGCGAATACAAGCGATGGAAGCGAAAATTGAGTCTCTGGTCGCGGAGGTCGACCTTATTCGCGAGGAGGCCACTGCTCGTGAGCGTGCTTTGGAGAGACGGATTGACGAGCAGGAGCAATACCAACGTCGGAATAACGTCAGAATTTTTGGCGTACCTGAGGTCAGCGGCGAAGATGTAGCAGCTGTGGTCACGGATCTCTTCCGTGGAAAGCTAGATCTGGAAGTCGACACCGCACTAATCGACCGATGCCATCGCGTCGGCCGCATCCGGGTCCCAGAGCCAGGACAGCCGCAGCCCAGACCGCGTGCGATTCTGGTGAAATTCATCAGCTATCAGACGAGACGTGGTGTCATATCTGCGAGGCGACAGCTGAAGGGCACCTCTATCACCATACGAGAGGACCTGACTCAGAGGCGAAGCCGTTTCTACCGCGAGATTGGCGAACGTGTGGGCTTCAAAAATGTGTGGACTATCGATGGGACCGTGCTGTGGCGAGAAGGGGGAAATGTCCTGTCAAGTCAGCGTATCTAATAGACTTACGACAATAGCTTTCTTCTTTCTATTGAGTTTATATTTAGCTAAATGTTATATTGTTAGATTGTTTGAGTGAGAGCGTATGTGTGAGTATTTTTTGTCGTTATTACTTATTCATTTATTCATTAATATATAACGGATATTATAATGTTCTTTATCAATTAATTAATTTTCATTTATTTGCCATTATGTGTGTGTATATGTGTGTGTGTATGTATATGTATGTATATGTATATATATATATATATGTATATGTATGTATGTATATATATGTATATGTTATTTATTTATTTTATTTATTATTATTATTATTATTTTTTTTTTTTTTTATTTTTTTTTTTTGTCATCTACCAGTAGGAGATCACTAACATGCGTGGTGCTTGAACGCATGTAGATACGGTGTATGGGTATACATGCTCATGCGTTCATTCTTTCTTCAATTCATTTACTTTTTTTTTTTTTTTTTCCTCATTAGCCATGTCTATTTTATGCCATTCTTATATTTTATCTATCGTTTATCATTTTCTATTTTCTCATCTGGTGTGTATGACGCATAGTACTGAACGTGTGAATGAGCGTGTATGCATGTATGCACAGGTGTGATATTGGGCATGTATGAGTGGGAATTATGTAAAGTTGTGTTGTTGTAGCCTAATGCAACTAATATTGTTTACTTCTATGTGCATGCCTCTGGCCCACCGTACCTACCCAATTCTTCAATGTTATGAGAAAGTTTTAAGAAATAGGATTATTGCATCTGCACTGTTAAGATGAGGATGGCAAACTATTGTTGTTAGGTTATCTCTGCTAATTGTTATCTCTGCTAATTTTCAGATTAATGGTAATGCTATTAAGTATTGCGTAGTGATAAGGAAATATTTCTATACTATAATCGTCTAATCTACTTTCTTCTCTGATCCGTTTTATTTATCAACATCACTGCTATTCTCTCTTGCTTCGTAACTACAAAATCCAGAAGATGAAGGTAACATTGACTGATTCCGTTCTTTCCGTTAGCTTTCTATACTTTATTGTGATAGCCGACTCAATGTCTGATTTATAATGGAGCCGAGCTGCTCACGCCATGCGAACAAAACTTATCTTATTTCACATTTTAAAATTAATAGTAAGTTTCTTTAATTTACATAATATGTTTCTGAATGATTGTTCCGTGTGTTCTAGTGTGATTGTGGTTTGCTTGAATGTTTATAACTTATTTTTCTTCGCGTCCTGCCGCGTTTTTTGTTCCCTCCTCTGCGCGCCCTTTGTCTGTAAGACAATGCTTCCTCTTGTGAATGACTCAACGGGATAACGTTCCGGCCGCACTGAGTACTGGCGATCTGCTCAAACGGGCTTTCTTGCCTTTTCCTGGTCGACTGAAAATAGCTCATGTAAATGCACAATCCCTCCTATGTCACATTGATGAATTTAAGTTAGTCTTTGGAGATCAGAATTCTGACATAATTCTTGTTTGTGAATCCTGGCTTAAGCCGAATATTTCTGACAGGCTTGTTCAGCTTGATGGTTATGAGCTGCTCCGTAACGATCGTTTGCATAAAAATGGTGGAGGGGTTGCTGCATTCGTTAAGCGTGCCCTGCTGCCAAGTCTTAAATTTTCTTCAAACAGTTCAATACGAGACAGACCCGAATTTATTTTTTTCGATATTACAATTACTAGTATCAAAATGCTTGTAGGGGTTTGTTATCGACCTCCCCATATAGGACACATGAGTGACTTTGAGGATGCCCTATTGCGGCTAATGTTACCCTACAGTCATGTGGCAGTCATGGGTGACTTTAACACCGACTTACTTGGACGAGACACCTGGGACAAAACTCAACTAACAGCAATGTTTTATGCTGGTAGTATGACCCTTCTTCCCCTCCAAGCTACGCATCATACTTCTACGGCAGACACGCTTTTGGATCTCATTGCAGTTGCTGATAGGAAAGCAGTTGTTAGCCATGGACAGATCCCTTTTCCGGCTCTCTCAGGTCATGACTTAATTTATCTTGTGTATGCTTTGAAAAGTCCTAAACCAGCGCCGAAAATTATTACTTATAGAGATTATAAGAATATAAATTACCCCGCCTTGTTTGGTGAAGCTATTAATATGAATTGGCAATGTATGTACACAACTAATGACGTCAATCACATGGTGAGAGAATTAAATTATGGGTTGACATATTTGTTTGAGAAATATGTCCCCCTTATTGAAAGAAGAGTGACAAGGAATCCTGCTCCGTGGATTACAGGTGAGATTCGGCGGTTGATGTGCGAGCGTGACCGACAATGTAAGATAGCACGAAGAACTAAGAATCCAGCAGACTTTCAAATTTACAAACAATTAAGAAATTCGTGCAAACAAACGATCCGCAATGCTAAGTCAAGGTATCACCATGACTTAATTACTTCCACTAGATCCTCATCAGCTATGTGGCGCAGATTGAGGAGTATCGGTGTTGGCAAGGTGAGGGGTGGATCTAAGGTGTCTCACACCTTAGATGAACTGAACAACTTCTTCACTGATATCCCTGTGAGCTTGGATCGCGCCCATCATTATTTTGATTCACTGCCTCCATGTGATGCACCTGAACTATTCTACTTTTCAGCTGTGAGTCAACAGGACGTTTTAATCACCATCAATAAAATCAAAAGCAATGCAGCTGGATTCGATGGTCTCTCAATAAAATTCATTAAAATTATGCTTCCTGTGATTCTGCCTTTTATCACCCATATCATCAACACCTCCCTTCTTACATCTGTTTTCCCTGAAGACTGGAAATTTTCTATTGTCATACCTCTCAACAAAATTCCCAATCCTACTTCCCCATCTGACTATAGACCTATCAGCTTGTTGGCAGTGTTATCCAAGGTTCTGGAGAGCATTGTCCATCAGCAGATGATTGCTTTCATATCAAGAGAGAGGTTGATCAGTGACTTCCAGTCTGGTTTCAGGGTTGGGCATAGTACCACCTCAGCCCTTCTGCGAGTCACTGATGACATTCGTAAGGCAATGGATTGCAGAGAACTTACAGTTGTGGTTCTGGTTGACTTTTCTAAGGCCTTTGACTGTATATTCCATCCGGTACTATTGTATAGGCTGCAAAGCTTAGGGTTTTCACGTTCCATCGTGGCATGGGTGCGGTCCTACTTGCAGAATAGGTGTCAGTGTGTGAGGCTTGGGGGTTCCTCTTCTCGCTGGCGACCAGTGGAAAGGGGGGTTCCTCAGGGTTCTGTTCTGGGTCCTCTGCTATTTAGTGTTTACATTGATGACTTGACTCATGTTCTAAATACTACTAGACATCACTTTTATGCTGATGACTTACAACTGTACAAACATTTTCATCCTTCTGACTTTGACTTGACCATTGGTGAAATGAATGCTGTTCTGAATCGCATAGTGGAATGGACTCAGAATAATGGCCTCAAGATAAACGAGAGTAAATCACAAGCTATGGTTGTGGGTTATTCTCGTCTTTTAAATAACTGCAACCTCACTGATGGACCATTCATTAATATTAATAACACTCAGCTCGACTTTCAAACCAAAGTAAATAATCTTGGACTTTCACTCTCAAATACTCTAGACTGGACTGAGCACGTAAACACGACTTGCAATAGAGCCATTGGTGGTATCAATTCATTAAAGAAAATAGGACACCTCTTACCTCTTTCGACTAAAATCATGCTTGTTAAGACTTTAATTTTTCCTATATTCTATTACTGTGACTTGGTAACGATAGACATGACTGTACAACTGACAGAGAAGCTGCAGCGTGCACAGAATTACTGTGTGCGGTTCATCTTCAATTTACAGAGAGACGATCACATATCACCATATTACAACCGACTTAAACTCTTGAAGCTTCATGGCTGTAGGTGTCTCCATGCACTCGTGTTTCTGTACAAGCTTCTTAGAACTAGATCTCCCAGCTACTTGGCAGTGGATTTCCGCTTCATGAGTGATGTCGGCAGGGGTGGTACTCGTCATGGGTCTCATCTGCTGGCTGTTCCTGTTCATAGAACAGTTATGTTCAATAAATCTTTCCAGGTAACGGCCAGTAGGCTGTGGAATTCCCTCCCTGTTGATATAAAGTCGATGGCCAATGAGCGCCGGTTCAGTGCGGCGGTTGTGGCGTGGATCAGGGGTGGTGGGCTGGATGCGGTATGACTGGATGTCGACCTTGAGGGACGATTGTGTGTGTGTGTGTGTGTGTGTGTGTGTGTGTGTGTGTGTGTGTGTGTGTGAGGTTCGTGTGTGTATGGTTCAGTGCGTTGTTTGAATGCATGTTATCTTTTCAAAACAGTTTGGTCCTTTTCTTTTATTTTTTTATTTAATATTTATTAAATAATAAAATTGATATTTTAATATTTATTTTTTATCTCTATCTTGTACATATTTCTTCTATAATTATCGTTTTCCAAGCTTTGTTATGTTCGTTTTATTTTTATTCAAGATTGCTTTTCTTTTTATTTTTTATTTTCTTCTTTTTTTTCATTTCATTTCTTATTCATTTCAAAATTGTTTATGTAGAATTGTATCGGAGGGTTGAGTGCAAGAGGGGGCTGGCTGCGCCTCAACTCCGCCCTCCTAGGATAAAATAAAGGCAGCAATTCAATTCAATTCAATTCTCTCTCTCTCTCTCTCTCTCTCTCTCTCTCTCTCTCTATCTCTCTCTATCTCATTCACTTTTCACTCCGATTCTTGTAGTCCATCTCTCCGTACAGTAAATATTTATCTTTCTCCATCTCTCTTTTAATTTTTTTGTTTTTTTTCCTCCCCTTCTATAATTTTTTTATTTTTATTGTATTATAATTTATGCAAAATTTAATTGATATTTGATGCTTGCCATAGGTCTTTCAAGACCTGGCAAAGTGAGATTATAACAATCAATCAAAAAAAAATCTCTTCCCCCTATTCATAACAAATTTGTCTCTCACATTTTGAATAATAAGACAAAGTTGTCACAACCACATTTAATATTGGCGGTGATTGTAATGCCTGTTATGTGGGTCAGACCGGTAGAAGTTTCAAATGTAGAATGAATGAACAAATAAGGGATTGGAAACACAAAGAGGAGACTCAAATTTTGCAGAGCATCTGATTAATAATGGACACACGTTCAATTTCTGCATTTGATTGGCAAAGGCAGAAAATTGACCATTTTAGAAGCTTTGGAGATAACTAGGTCGGTAAAAAACGATTCCTTTACTAGTTTAAATGATCACATTTATTTTAACCAATTCAATACAACTAACTTGGTTTCATCATAATTCTGGCCTACATTTTAATAACGGCACTTTCGTGTTTTTCTTAGTTGACCTTGACTTTATTTCAGTGAGCTTCAATTTTTTAATCTTTAAATAATTCAATTCTAGCCTTCTTGGGTATTGTGTTCTTCTTTGTTGCCTTCTAGATGTTCACGGTTTTTGGTTCTTGATTTTGATTCTTATTTCTTCTTGTTGCTCCTCCCACCATTGGGCGTGACTTGTTATGGCCTTAAGCCAATCACAAACTTTCAATGAAGGACAGCCTATCCCTTAGCCAATAGTATCATTCCGTGTTTAGTATATATTAAGCTACTCTATACTTTAGTTAGATTTAGTTTGTTTGAGATTGATAATGGTGTAACAACCGAAACTAATATCCCACTATTTTTAATAAAATGTGGTTGTGACAACTTCGTCTTTTTATTCATTATGAATATCTTCCACAATATCACCTTCGCCACTACAAAGAAAGTTCACTCACATTTCTTAATATTCTCTCCCTCCCCAACCCTTTCTCTCTTCTCTCTCACACTCTCTCTCTATCACACACTCTCTATCTCTTTCTCTTCCTCTTGCTTTCTCCTCCCTCTCGATTCTACCATTAATATGCCCCTCTCTCTCTCTCCCTCTGTATCTTCTTTCGTTGTCTCCATCCTTCGTATTACCCTATAAAACTAGCTTTTTTTTAAATATATATTTTTTTACAAGCACAATTATTTTTTTTTCTTAACATAATTATAGTTATAATTCCTTTATTTAATTTAGTACACCCATAATTCTGTTTAATTCTAATTCTTAATCAAGTTTTAATTTATTGTAAATAAGCTTTAGTTAAATCTATACATTATTACTTCTTAATTATTCTTGTTTCAGTTGATTGTTTAGTTTTAGTGTTGAATTTAAATTTTCTTCTCTATTCTCCATCTCAACTGGTTAAGTGTCAAGAATGGACGAATCCTTGTCCAAACTTCGCCATTTCATGTAATTGCATCACTTAGATTGTCATTACTGTAATTAATATCATACAAATGAGATCATTGTACATAATTCTTTGCACTATAAAAATAGTACTTTCTGAGTTCACTACTGTATATATCTATGTGATGTTAATAGTTTTGATTTTAACCATTCATATTCAAATTTGTAAATTTACATGAATAAAGAAATATAATCTAATCTAATCTAATCCAACTACTTACTTTTTTCCTGAATCATATCAAGTTTAATAATCACCTTTAGCTATTATCATTCACTTTCATTGCATTCTGTGAAATATCTTACTAAAATGTATTCTTTTAAATTCTAGTAGAGTTCACTGGTAGGTTGAGTGTAAGATAGGGCTATTTTGCCCTAACTCCGCCCTTTTGTGTAAATGCATCACCTTGATATTACAATTCATTCATTATGCAAATATTCTTATTAATGTCAGTAATCTAACTTACAAAACAGTGTAATAGTAATGTATTGTCTTGTATTTATTTTTTATCTATCTTCCATGAATTTAGGTGATGTCATTCATTGTAAGGTAATAGTCAGAAGTCATATGAATTGTACTTTTACTCGAATAAAGCTATCTGAATCCTTCCATCCCACCATCCGTTCTAAGCAATAAACCGATCAACTCAACCTATAAACAAAGTCTTCATCCCATAATTATTAATGCGGATCGACTACTCCCATTCTAAATGACTGCTAAAAAAAACACCACTACTCTATCTGTTGACTTAGACAGCGACGCTATATTATAGGTTTATTGACTTGCACCGATATCAATCAATTGACATCACAACTCTTCAATGAGTGCTCGTAGATTCAAGTGGGATAGACAGTGTTTAGACTGGATTTTCGCTATAAATTTAATTTAATTGCGCATCGAACGATTTTTTGCTATTTCCCAAAGTTCTAATTGCAGTATCCAAAATATTGTTCTACAGAATATTATTAGGATAAATTACAAACTATAATAATTGCAGTATCCAAAATATTGGTCTACAGAGGTATTATTAGGATAGATTACAAACAACTACAGACTAGTTCATGATAATATTAACTATTCTTCAGTAAGACAACTTCATAACTATAATTTGCCTTTGGTATTAGCAAAAGAAAAATAAACGAAAGTCTCTCTTTTTTGAGGAATGTGAATGAATGTCATGGATAATACTTTCAGAGGTATTTATTTCTTAAAAGGTTATACTCTGGTTGTCCAAACGATGAGAGGTAGAGGCTAGAGCGATACTAATTGTTTAAATTGAGAGCTTTTAAAGCTCTATCGGCAAATGAAGAAAATATCTAGCCCTTAACAGATACGATTTTATAATAATTACTTCCTATCCTCTTTGCACTTGGCCTCTAGTATCACTCTCTCAGCTCGTCTAGCTACAATCTACACTGGTCTACCCTTCTCCAAGTTCTGGATTTATGCAACTAGTGTCACTCCAGGTCTCGCCGTTCGGATGGGTCGTAAATAATAATAATAAAGCTTAAAAAAATAAAATAAAGCTTAATAAAATAATAAAAAGCTTATGACTTTTAGCACTTGGTGCGATTCATCGCTTACGATATATTGCACAATCGCCTCGGTGTGAACCATTTTTATCGCCTCCCTCTACATTTCAAGTATCTGTCCATGCGTGTCGCGTCTCACGTATCGTTTAAGATAAATCGCATATCGCATATCGTGCCGGTGTGAACGCCGCCTTACGGGTAGTTCCACTTCGCCATTTTAGCCATGTTATGGGGAACATGTTGGACCTACTATTTTAGGTGGGTCCCGAACCACCGGGTAAGTGATAATAAAGCTTATAACATCAAGTCGCAATAGTCTTCGATTAATTGGAAATTTATATATTTTGTTAGGACTATACTTTGTTGATGAAGGAGGGTAAGGGAAAAACATCAAAGACTTACATATATAAAGTGCACAATTAAAATATTGGAAAAATTGTTAAAATGAAAGTTTATGGAAAATTAAAGATTGAATCAAGTTAATGAATCAAGTTAATGAATCAAGTTAAATGATTGAATCAAGTCAATGAATCAAGTTAAATGTTTGAATCAAGTTAACATAATAATATAAAGTGCAAAAGAATTAAAATATTAGAAAAAATTGTTGAGGGAAAATTAAAGTTTAAATAGATTTAAAGATTGAATCAAGTTAAATGATTGAATGGAGATAACTTACATAATAATATAAAGTGCAGAAGAATTAAAATATTGGAAAAAATTGTTGAGGGAAAATTAAAATTTTAACAAATTTAAAGATTGAATCAAGTTGATGATTTTTAGTTTTAAAGGAATACGTCATCAAAAAACGTACGTATTTAAATTAGGTTAATAATGTGAAGTATTCTGGTTGAGATGTTTGTTCTAAATTGAAATACAGTTCAAACAAAGCAGAGGTGCGGTTTCAAAGCAGAGCGGCGTCTAATCGTGACCTCTATTTGTTCTGATAACACTAACCGCGCTTTATTTTCCTCTTTTTCTCCAAGGTTTTTACACACTTTACTAGACTCATATTAAAAATTTAATCATTAAATTGGTTACCACATGAACCATATTGCCACATATCCTTTCTTTTACATAAAAATTTTCCTATGCAGAAATCACGTAATTTGGTTGTAAAAAGTAATAAGGGGTAATGAGGTATTGTAATATAATATTACTTATTTCAAATAAGATTTAAATATTATGGCTTTTTTTAATAACAGAGCGTAGTCATTTGTCCTTCAATTCAAACCACAAGAAAAAATGAAATAAATCTGTTGTTTCACAACTTTACACGTGAATCCCTTATATTTATGAGACGAATAAATTCAAGGTTAAATTAACGACGAAATTGTCAATGAAGCACGAATAACTCTGAGTCTTTATGTATTAAACCTTGTTTTGTTGCTCCAAAGCCTATTTAATTCTACTTTGTTGCACATTAATTTTATAGCTGCATAATACTCAGACAACTTCTAAGGAGTAAGCAGATATTTACGCAAAGTTATTCAGTCTTGTGATTTCATTGTTTCATTTAATGCAAATTTTCTATTCAAAGTAATAAGATTATTGAATAATTATAATGAAATCTGATGGTTCGGAGCCCCCCTAAAACTGTAGATCTACCATCCATCACAAAAATCATCCATTTTTAGCCCACGGACAAGTCTCAAACTCAAGTAGCCGTCATCAGCCCAAAAAAATTCAGTAATAATAGTTAAACTTCTATATACATTAAGTCGCGCATATCCAAATAAAAGAGTCTGGAAATTGTAGGTTTTTTATATTATTGCTAGTAGCTACTGCAAGATAGCACCACTGGTAGTATAAACAACAGAGTAAAGCCCATTATTGTGTGTACAGGTCAGCAGTATTGTTTAGATTACAATAAGGTTAACATGTCGTTTTCCCAAGAGCAACGAGTGTTCCTTCTTGAACAGTATTTTACCAGTATTTAACACCTCCAGATTTTTTCCTGTGGGGTTATCTTGAAGGAAGGGTTTATAAAAATAGGCCTCATACACTGAATGAACTGAAAATGAACATTGCAACAGAGATTAACGAAATTAGTGTAGGCGTACTCCACAAAGTGTCAACAAACGTGGTAAACCGAATTTATGCGTGTATTGGGTTATAGAAACCTGATGGTACCATCGTACCTGACCTGCTATTTCTACCTGAAGACCTGTCATGGAAACCCTTCTATTGTCTAACTTTACTGCTCCTACACATCACGGCTATTGTTAGATGTCTTGGGAATTACCCAGGCGTGGTGGCACCATCCAGTTTAGGGAGGGACATTTTAATATTTCAGTTGATGGACAGTAGAAGTAAATATCAGTCGACTCTATCTGGTTCATTTCTATCTGGATCATGGATTTCAATTTCGAAAGTCTAACAGCGTTGAAAAACCAACATTTTTGATAGATTGGTCAATCTACATCACTGTCATTCCGAAGTGGAATGGAAACTGGAATGGAACTGCATAACCAAACCTTTCCTAACCTGGCTAGATGTGACTGAACCACCTCAAATTTACACCACCGACAAATTTAAAACCACCAACAAATTTACAGAGGTGGTTCAGTCAGATCTAGCCAGGTTAGGAAAGGTTTGGTTATGCAGTTCCATTCCAGTTTCCATTCCACTTCGGAATGACAGTGATGTAGATTGACCAATCTATCAAAAATGTTGGTTTCGAATTCGAAGTGAATGAAGTGATCATCAAAAAGTAAATAGTTGCTAGATTTTATAGTTGGAGAGCAGAGATCAAAAATGGCCCTTAAACAATCTGGTGGTGCCATCGAAATGTTTACCTCCGATATTCATAGCTATTGTTTTGTTTAACAATGAGTGACCCTTTTCGAGTTGAAAAAGGGATCGGCCAGACCTTCATTCCTAGAATTAGGGATCCTCCTCCGATGGTACCACCAGGTTTCTATAACCCAGAATATATGTTTATAAAAGTTATAACAATAATAAATAAATAATATCAAATAAAATACATTACTTCACAACCTTCTTGATGTGCGTCACTTAATGGACGCACTGTATAACGAACCTCCTAGTAACGAAATCCTCTATGTAAAGAATGTTTGAGATGTCCCTTGACATTGCAATCTTAGCAAAACGACCTCTCATTAACGGATAAGTTTCTCTATAGAACGAATTTTTTTCCTCGGTAGCGATTTCGTTATAAAAAAGTTCAACTGTATTAAAAATATGAAGATTTTTCGTTTATAAGATTATGAAATTAAAAATATTCAGTATTCTTATTACAAGCATAATGGCCCTTAGACAAAGACAGTATTGTTGGGTTCTTGGGAGCTTCACCGACAATCGGTAAATGTTACCGATGGCGTGTGATTCAAATTCAGAGATGGAGTCTATTTAAATTCATAAAAAATTTGAATAGACCAATCAGACGCCACCTTTAACATTTACCGGTAAATTAGAAGGCTCCCAGGAACTCAACCATTGACAACTGTAACGTCAATCCAGTGGTTCGGATCCCACCTAAAACTGTAGGTTCAACTCATCAATCACCATCATCCAATTCATTACCCACGTACAGGTCTCAGACCTATGTGGGCTTCATCCTCCGAAAAAAATGCGTTTTTACAATCCCAATACTGTCTCAGCAAAGCTTTGAAAGCGCAGAAACTCCTTCAACTAAGACAGTATCGGGATAGTAAAACGCGTTGGAATGACGTTAATATTGTCAATACTTTCATCGTGTAAGGGCCGATTTTGAAACATTTTTTTCGAAATTTAACTAAATAAGGGATCTCTGGTCAGAACCTCTATCATAAAGACCAATTTCACATTTTCTGGGAGACCTTTTCACTGATTTTGTATATCTTTAGCTAGTACCGTACGCGAATTGAGTAGTCTATTAAAAATTTTCAGTTCTTTTTTAATTGAGTTCAAACCACTAACCCCAGGTTGCACAAACATCCTCTATCATTATGATGGTTCATCATTCGTAACACTTCTATACCAATCTACTGAGTGAAAGCATATGATTTTACCTATATACATGCTAGCATTCGTGTGATCTATATATATGGCCTTCGTAAATGAATCTCCACGATTCGAAAACGTTTGGCCTACGTGAGTAAAAATATTATTCATTCTCAATTAAAATTAACTGCAAGTCGTTGAATTTACCAGAAAAAGTTAATATTAACAACGGAGATCGTTATGGAACAAGAAATCCAAGGATCTATATAATTATCTTGAATGGTAGAGCACATACCTATAATACTTACAGTACAAAATGGATAGCCTAAAGTGGTACCACATGGTACGCACATGCGCCATCTTGTTATAACTCATCATAACCTAAAATAAGCCTTAAATTAATGGTCAATACTAGTCACTAATGCATGTATTTTATAACTATAAAAGCTAATTTACTCTCCCACCCTTATATTAATAAAATGATGTCGCATTATTCAATTTATAACGAATTATTTAACTAATTTATATCCTAGGATGACAAAATCATTTGCTCAGAGATCAGTCACATATTTAGGACCAAGAATTTTCAATAAACTGCCAATAGACATTAAAGAAATAATCCTAGTTAATACATTTAAAAGGAAAACAAAAATCTGGTTGTTGGATAATGGAATTAATCACAGCGAACAATTAATGTCATAAATTGTTTTTCTGTAGCCTACTAAAAGGTTTTAATAATCTGGACTAATTTATCTAAATTACTAAAAACCATATATATTAAACCAGTAGCATGTAGTCTAAAAATATTATTATTGTTATATAATCAGTATTCTTGTAAATTAGTGAATGTTTTTGCTTTTTGTACGTTTCTTCTCAATTTAATATTCAGTTAGTAACATGTAACTTAGTTTTACTAACGTAATAATTTTTCGCATGTTCTAATACCTTTATAAAGAAACAGACGAAATAGTGGCATCCCGACACATATTTATATAGTGGGAGCCACAAAATTCAGAACTGCAAGACTTTAATTTATTTTCTGAAATGTTAATTTTTTAAATTTATTGTGAACTAGCTGGCCCGACGCGCGTTGCTGCGTTCTCATAAAAAATTCTTAATTTTATTATTTGTCACCTCCCACTGAGGTTACATTTCAAATTTCAACCTTCTAGGACTATTAGGCAAGAAGTTAATCCTAGGGCTCTTCCAGCTGATCAGAGAGGCCTCCTTCGTTGTTTTCTTACACAGTAAGACCTTACTCACCACCTCTCAATGAACATTTCAAATTTAAACCTTCCATGACTATTAGGGTAGAAGCTAGGTTTTTTATTTTATTATTCGCCATCTCCTACTGAGAATACATTTCAAATTTCTAGCTGCATTGGTTAACAGATGTCATCAACCCGCCATAATTACATTTCATCATACCCAGTCATATGTTTCCTACATACTGCAAGGCTCCGACTGTACGGTATCCTACATCCAAAGTTTTTGCGTTCCAGACAGCGTAAATAACGCCGCTAAGGGGCTTGCCATGATTAAACTGAACTGTTGAACTTAAATTGAACTGTTGACTTCTATCAGCTGTTCCTTTAAGCTGTTTGGCCGGCAAGTTCAGTAGGTTAGGTGAATGATGATTTGCAAAACACACAAATAGCTTGTCCATCGAAACAGCGTGTACAGCAGGTCGAAAAATTTCAAATAATTTTCCATATGATTAAAAGATCCCAGTAAGCTAGCTAGCCATGTACCCGCATAGGTTTTGCATAGGCAAAACTTTACCCCTCTAAAAACACCCCTAAAATTGCGAATTTTGAAAAATCCTTTCTTATTGCACGGTGTAATCCTATAAGGATTGTTCATACGAAATTTCAAGTTCATAGGCCTAGTAGTTTTGGCTCTGCGTTGATGAGTGAGTCAGGGTATCATCCTTTTATAGATAGAGAAGAAGATTAAACTCCTCTGGTTGTGCTGTACTCACAACCAGAGAAATTATTATTATTATTACTATATTTCATGCTCAGCTGATCTCAGAATTTGACATTTTTACTCTTGACTCTGTCTCTTGACTCATGTTGACTCTGTTGGCTGCATAGTAATTTAGCGATGACTGCTCGAATAAATGATCACTTTTATACCAAACTTTTTTACTGTGATGGATAGTAGCCTAGTATAGAAGTGGAACCAGCATTATGATAAGACCTTTGTGCGAGGGGGGGGGGTAAAGTTGGATCGCCAAGAGAATGGAATTGGTGAAATTGGCTCCTATAAGAATACAATGTAAGCTGATGCTATTCTCGTAGCGATCCACCTATATTATACTTTTTATATACTTAATATACTATACTTTTATAGTTCTAATACCAAATCTGAACCAGGAAAGCGAACTAAAACTAAACGGGGTCTGATTTGACTGCAAACGAACGGTAGACTATGGTTAGAGGTTAGAGGCAAACATCAAGGATTCCGCTGCCACCTGATAGTGAGTGGAACCCCTTTGTCCGGTGTGAGGGTCCCCTTGCTCCCTCCCCCCCCCCCCCAACCCATCAAACACCCCGTACCCCTCACGAACCACCTACTCCGGACCCCTCCTTCAACCCTGCTCCACCACAAAATGAGTCGGGGTTCGATATTCCTACAGCCCTAGGTTTCCTTCTGACAAGGCACCCAGTCAAGAGGGTTTCCCTCCCTTCATACCCCCCCCCCCCCACCACCAACCAATCTCTATCATTCTCAGTTCCACCCTTCACCCTCGAATCCTCTCACTTTTCTACTCAGACTCACTTTCTGTTCCCTAATAGTTCCTTCCTTTCTTCTTCTTCTCATTATTCCTTTCCATTTTCTTCTTCTTCTTCTCATTCTTCCCCTCTGTTTTTTTTCTTCTTCCTCTTCATTTTCTTCTTCTCCTCATTCTTCGTCTCCATTTTCTTCTTCTTCTCCTTATTATTCCTCTCCATTTTCTTCTTTTTCATATTCCACCCCTCTATTTTCTTCTTCTTCTTCTTCTCCTCATTCTTTCTCTCCATTTTCTTCTCATTCTTCTTCTTCTTCTTCTCATTCTACCCCTCTATTTTCTTCCTCTCCTCATTCTTCCTCTCCATTTTCTTCTTCTCCTCATTCTTCATCTCCATTTCTTCTCATTATTCCCCTCTATTATCTTTTTCTTCTTCTTCTTCTTCTCATTCTTCCTCTCCATTTTCTTCTTCTCATTCTCCCTCTCCATTTTTTCTTCTCATTCTTCTCACCATTTTCCTCTTCTTTTTAATCTTCATCTCCATTTTCTTCTTCTTCTTATTCTTCCTCTCCTTTTTCTTCTTCTCCTCTTTCTTCCTCTCCATTTTCTTCTTCTTCTCATTCTTCCCCTCCATTTTCTTCTTCTTCTCATTCTTCCTCTCCATTTTCTTCTCATCATTATTCCCTTCAATTTTCTTCTTCTTCTTCTTCTTCTTCTTCTTCTTCTTCTTCTTCTTCTCCTCCTCATTTTTACCCTCCATTTTCTTCGTCTTCTCGTTCTTCCTCTACATTTTCTACTTCTTCTACTTCTCATTCTTCCTCTTCACTTTCTTCTTCTTCTTCTCATTTTTCGCCTCCATTTTCTTCTTCTTCTCATTCTTCCTCTCCATTTTCTTCTTCTTCTACTTCTCATTCTTCCTCTTCACTTTCCTCTTTTTCTTCTCATTCTTCGCCTCCATTTTCTTCTTCTTCTTCTCATTCTTCCTCTCCATTTTCTTCTTCTTCTACTTCTCATTCTTCCTCTCCACTTTCTTCTTCTTCTTCTTCTCATTCTTCCTCTCCATTTTCTTCTTCTTCTACTTCTCATTCTTCCTCTCCACTTTCTTCTTCTTCTTCTTCTTCTTCTTCTTCTTCTTCTTCTTCTTCTCCTCCTCCACATTCTTCCTCTCCACTTTCTTCTTCTTTTTCTCAATCTTCGTCTCCATTTTCTTCTTGTTCTTCTAATTCTTCATTACCTTCTTCTCCTTTCTTCTTCTTGTTCTTCTTCTCTTCTATCATCTCCTTATCCACCTCCTTCATCTTCTTCGTTTCTTCCTCTTCCTGATTTTCATCACCTTTTTCTTCTATACTTCTTCTTCGTTCTTTGTCGTCTTCTTCACCCGCTTGTACCTTTTCTTCCATTTCTTCTTCTCCTTCTGTCTTTTTCTTGTTCTTCTCCTCTTCTAACATCTTCTTATCCACCGCCTTCTCTTCTTCTTTTCCTCTCCCTCTTTTCATCCTTATTTTCCTCCTTCAACTACTTCCACCTAGTTTTGATCCTTCCTCTTCTCCTTCATACTTCTCTTTCACTTTCTTCAATTCCTCCAAACCCTAGTTCAACATTTTCCTTTCTTTTCTAAACATCTAATGCATTTTCTTTTTTCCACCTTCTACCTACGTTAATAACTTTAGTCTGTTGAAAAATGTTTCACAAAACAGATTTATTTATAGAGCGTAGGCTATGGCATTCTTTTAAAAGTTTCTTGTGAGGTCAGTCAAACCGCTGCATTGTCAGATTGCCGTATTTTTTTCTGAGGATGAAGCTCACATAGGTCTGAGACCTGTGCGTGGGTAATGAATTGGATGATGGTGATTGATGAGTTTGACCTACAGTTCTAGATAGTTGGATATGTTGGATAGACGATTGACCTGGACGCCATACATTGAGAAAATATGTTGTCAAATTTCATCTGGGGTATTTGTCCTGCGACAGCTCGCTAGATTGAATGACAAAAAGTTAATTTTTACAGCTTACCATGGGCTCTTATTGTCACATATTAGGTATGCTATCTTAGTATGGGGTAATTCATCAAAACAAAATCTTGATAGGGTGTTTAAGATCCAAAAGAAAGCGGTTAGGTGTATAGAAAGAGTAAATAGATTAGATTCATGTAGGCCGTTGTTCAAGAGACTTGGTCTCCCAACTGTATCCTGCTTATATGTGTATGAAGCTACTTTATATGTAAAAACGAATGATATTAACCAAAATCTTGACGTACACGATTATAATACAAGAAGCCGAGGAGATTATCACTTGGTCAGTCACAATAGTAGCTTATTCAAACAAAAACCTAGTTATATTGGTAGGAAATTCTACAACAAGCTACCGCAGTTTTTGAAGAGTCTCGAAAATATAGAAATATTTAAAAAACAATTGAAGAAATATTTAGTTGATAAAGCTTTTTATAGTGCATGTACAAGAGTTCCTTTCACATCAAAATTAAGCCTCACCTCAACTAATTGAAGTAATTATGGTATCTAGTGTATAATATTGTTGATCTGACTGGAGTCTCCAAGACGTAATCTACAAAAAAAAAAAAAGAAAAAAAAAAAGATGGGTTCCGAACCACCGGGAAGCGATTTTACAGCAGAGAAAAGAGTCGTTTTTGCTAGCAAATCCAATCGGTCACCCTTACGAAGAGCGCCAAGGAGTTTCGTAGCTTATCTCTGATTGAAGAGATACCTGCTACGACACTCGGCTATCACTTCCATATAATGGGTTTGGATATGGGGCTATTTACAGCCTCGCCCGAGCCTATATAAAGTATGAAAGATCTACAGCACGAAATATAACACACATTACCATTGCCCATCTCATTTTCAATGTATGCTTCTGAAATATTGTGTAGTATGCAAGTATATACTTTGGAATAAACGAATTTGAAAAATGGCAATGACTGTCAGACAGCTGTACATTTAGTAGTAAAACTAGCTATTGATTTTATTTTTCACTGGTGAAATGGTGGTAAGATCAGCCAATTCTTATCTCACATATATCACAACTTCTAAAATAATTGGCCTTGCTTTCAACTGAACACAGTCATTTGTAAACAAAACATTTTTTCGATTAAACCGAAAAATCCCAAGATACAAAATCAAATGAAACAGAGCAAATAAAACCGAGGATAAGGTCCAATTTACTATTGTTTCTCACAAAACGTCATCCTGCGTCACGTCACCAAGCCTGCGTATCCATTTCAGCAGTCTTATTCAATACTAGCTATTGTGCCCGTCCTTCGTACGGATTATGTTTAGAAGTAAGACTAAATATGTTTCGGCTTTTTTGATAGCAACAATCATGAAGTTGTTAGCAGCTTAGTTAACAACTTAGAACGTAAACAATTCAGTGACAGTTATCAGAGAGAATATTTGTGAACAGCTGATTTACATATCATGATAAATTACGTGATTCTTTCTTATGTGGTAATAAAACTTAGAAGAAATGTGTCCAAAATCGCACAATACTTGGTTTTTAAACGTTTATTATTCTGTTGAAAAAAAGTTAATTTAGTTTTTTATAGCTAAAGACATTGTCAAAAAGGTTTTCAATACTGATAAATAACTTTATACCCGATCTATGCTCTCGTTTTTCAGGAGAAGGCCGCGTAGAATGCCTTCGGGGCCGTGACAGACAGACAGAAATTGAGATAAGACTTGTTTCGGCTTCTTTAATGTATAAAACGTAGAAATAACCAAAAAATATATAATTCTCATAATTTTACAGACAAAACTCTAATTTTATTTATATAGATACACAATTGAGTACAAAACTACTTTCCCTTACGCCAATAAAATTATCAGCAGACAATACAGTTTGAGACAAAATTCAAGTAAATTTCAGATCTAAAAAACCAATATTGAATCAATTAGGAGACAGCTAATACACATAAGTACTACAATCATAAACAAAATTCCTAATCAATGCCTCAACAATGGCAAAATAAACAAGAAAATGAAAAATGACATCCGCAATTGGATCAAGAGCAACTACTTTTCTGATCTTTAATTTTGGAAAATAAAATTTTTCTTTTTTTCGTTTTGCTTGTGTGTTTCCTTTTGGACATTTTCAGCTCACCATTCCTTTTCACCCATTAAATCCTTTAACCTTTCCTTTCTTCTCCTTCTTCCTCTAACCGTAATATTATTAGAACTCCTCCGTAGCACATGGGCAACCATAGTTTTTTTTTTCAAATCAAATCATCTTTATTTACATAAAATATACAATGTACAATATGCAGAAAGAAAATAATCAATAAAGTACCGGTACGTAAAGAAAATAATCACTGGAATTTCGTGAAATTGCCGAACTATTAACCAATGGACCCATCGGTTATCATAGGCTAAGTAGGTATTTCACTAAAAGCTGGTGTAGACTTCTATGGTTATCCTCTAGTTCTTTTTTTTAGACATAGAGTAGAGGAGTAATAGGATAGAGATAGAGAGGGGGCCATACCTTCTAAGGTATAAATTAATAATAATACAATCATAAACAACCAAAAAAATTTATAAAATATTCCACTAAACACAAACTCCACTCATTACTCACACACTCAAACTAAACCCATTCTTTTATTTTTGGAGTAGAATAAGAAAAATCCAATCTAATTTCAAATATAAACTCTACCCACAACAATCACAAAACCCAACCCTAACACACCCACAAACCCAAACTACTGTATATACAAACAAACCTGGAGTGAAAACCCCCCCGCACAAAAAAATCTACATGAACAACAATAATAACACATAACTACCAAACCCAAACTATACATCAAATCTGGAGAAAAAATCTTAACATTAGCTCAAACCAAACAATATACTCTCAAATCTGGAGTAGAAAAAAATCTTAACATGAACTCAAATCAAACCCCTAACTTTAACAAACACGAAACTAATTTTCAAATTTGGAGTAGAAGCCCCATAACTAAAAATAATATAAATTCCCGCATAGGCATTGTTGCCTGTGCGCGGGAAAACAGTTAGAAGGGATTTCCATCTCCGCAAGTAATATTATGGAGTTTACTTTTGTATAATATTGAATTTCAGTAATTGTATTTTAATATTTTCCTTTTTTTGCATGTCTTGTGTATGTAGGTTTTGTATTTTATAAATAAATATATTTTATGATTTATAATAATTTACCTGACAATCTGACAAATACCAGTACATCACTTAAAATGTTTAGTGGACTAGTCAGAAAGTGGCTGTTCAATTTACTTTCTGTTGAGATAGAAGAACTATTTTCTGTTCTTCAATGGCTATGTAGGCGCTCTCCTCCAATTGATTCATTGTTTTATTGTTTATATGTATTTCTTTTGTTTGTATTTCTTTTTTTTTTTTTTTTTTTTTTTTGAGGATGAAGCCCACATAGGTCTGAGACCTGTGCGTGGGTAATGAGTTGGATGATGGTGATTGATGAATTGGACCTACAGTTTTAGGTGGGTTCCGAACCACCGGGAATTGATTTAATGTTTCTTTCTAATGTTATATTCTGTTTTAAAGTCTTATTTGCGATCAATTTTGGGCTTATTCTGTCTGGTTGTTTGTAAAAATTTTTTCAAAAGATAGCGACTCCTCCATGCTTACAGGGAACTTGATGGCTCCCTTGCATGAGAGTATTTATTGCAAAAAAAAAATATATATATATATATATATTATTACATTTCAATTTTATTTATTGCTTTGTTATAATTATTTGTTTATGAATGGTTTTTTTATTGAAATGTACTTTTATTGGCAATAAAAAAATTCAATTTAATTCATTTATTTATTGTGACAAATTTACAACAAATGTGAAGGCGCAACAGACTCAAGTCCAAAACTGCTCCCTTCCATAATTTTGAATAAATGTTACATTGTCCAAAACATTGAGGTTAACAACGACTAAAAATTTAAGATTTGCCAAAAACCTTTACTCAAAAAATAACTAAATGATTTTCTCACTTAACTTAATTTAAAAGTTTACTTGGAGCGAAACACTAAAACTGTTAAAAATAGTTTATAATATTAAATTGTTATAAAATTTGTTCATTGAATGTCTAATAAATATTTATTTATCTTTTGTTACAGATAGGATACGTTTGGTGGGTTGTTGATAATAATTATGCCTCAGTGCAAAGAACGGGTACACTGTAGGTGGCTGGGTTCGTTCCAGTTGGACCTGACGACCAGCTCGCGTCTCAGGCGTAGTAACGTCGCGACACCGACGCCCGTCGCCACCGCCGCCACGCGCAAACACAAACCGAAAAAACGCCGGCCGAAGCGGAAAGTGCACCAGGCCACCAGCAACGCCACCCCAGCCACGACCACGTTCGACCTGCTCTTCTCGCTGGGCCTTGTGCCCACCCAGTCAAGGATGAACGATCCTCATGGATTGCTGTGAGTAAACTATATCATTATTATATACTGCAGATATTTAGGAAGTGATAGCCGAGTGCCGTAGCAGGTATCTGTTCAATCAGAGATAAGCTACGAAACTCCTGGGAGCTCTTTGTAAGGGTGGCCGATTGGATTGGCCAGCAAAAAATACTATTCTCTGCTGTAAAATCACTTCCCGGTGGTTCGGAACCCACCTAAAACTGTGGGTCCAACTCATCAATCACCAATTCATTACCCACGCACAGGTCTCAGACCTATGTGGGCTTCATCATCCGCAAAAAATACTGTAGATAGATGAATAGATACAAACTATATATAAGCTTAAATATACCATAGATAGAAACATCAGAATATCTAGCTGTACTAGCAAGTTGCCCGATTTAGTTGAGTCGGGTTATCTATTAAATGAAACATTTTTACAAAAATTGAATAGTATCTTTTTACTTATGTCTCTGTAAATATAAAAAAAGCAGTCGTTAAAAAAACGGCGAGGTGGAACTACCCGTAAGGGTCTCCCCACCACGAAAAGTCATACGAATTTACTTTTTACTTATGCCTCTTTTCATTCTTCTTCTTCTACACTTCTCTTCCTCCCCTTCACCTCCTTCTTCTTCTTCTTTTCTTCTTCCTCTTCTTCCCTTTCTTTACCTTCTCCATCATCATCTTCCCCTTCTTCTTTTCCAACATCCTCTTCCATTCCTTCATACTTCTCCATTTTCTTCTTTTCTCTTCTCCTTATTTTCTCTTATTCTCTTTTCCTTCTTCGTTATTATTCCCCACGTTCTTTTTTCTCTCCTCCTTCAATTCCTTATTTCCCTGCAGTAGAGTTTCGGCGACAGAAGACAGCATGAGGACTTTTATATGATAGATTGATTATTGAATACCTAGAGCATCTAGTAGAACAAACTGGTATACCGTACAGTACTTAGTGCTTAATAGCTAGTATAACTAGATTAAAAGACTAGTATAAACTGGTTTGTGCCTATTCCAAGCCAATTATATAATTCTTTTGTATATTTATATTTCAATTTGTATATTCTTCAAACAAAAATTTTCAAATGACTTGATTGGGTAAGTGCCCTCAATGGGGTATATATAGGTATATCATGTGTATATAGGTATGAAATTTTGAGTATTTAAAATACGGCAATCAGACAATCCAATGGTTCTTCTGATTTTGCTAGACACTTTTTAAAAAAAAAGCCATAGCCATAGAGAAGTTGGAGAAGTTGATGAAAGATGAAAGTAGATGAGTATGAGGAAGAGAAGAGGAAGTTTGGAGAAGTTGATGAAAGATGAAAGTAGATGAGTATGAGGAAGAGAAGAGGAAGGGTCAAAACTAGTTGTAGAATTTAAGAAGTTAAGAATGAGGAAGGGGAAAATAAGGGGAAGGGGAAGAGTGGGCTGTGAAGGAGAGGGAAGAGAAGATGAACGTTGAAATCGAAAGTAGAAGTCAAAGACGGTCCCAGAAGGGTAATACCCCCCCCCCCCCCCAATTTGGAAATTTACTGGTGAAAGGAGGGGCAATCTCTCAAATAAAAGGGAAGAAAAATTCCATTTGTGATCTCTCAAATTTTCCATTAGGACCGCTGCTTGAAGAAGTATATTGATGATAATGAGGGAGAAGAGGTGGAGACATTCAAAATGATGTAAAATAGGAATAGGATAATTTGGGAAGGAATGGAAAAGGGAAGAAGCATGTTGATGATAATAAGGAAGGCATTCAGGAAGAGAGGAAGAGAGGGATTTGATAAAGGAGAAGCAGGATGAGGAGCTGCAGAAAATAAATAAAAAAATTCTATTGTAGAACGAATATAGCATAATGGCAAAAAGTAAAGAGGATGGAAGGAAATTAGTTGATGAGGAGTTCGAAGATGAGGGGGGGGGGAAGAGTAGAAGAATCAGGGAAAGAAGGGAAAAGAAGGGAATGAGGTTTTGGAGTGGAATGAGAAAGAGATGTTGGTGAAGAGGGTGGTGTAGGAGAAGATAGAGAAGGGGTGTTGGGGGGCGATGAGGAAGAAGATGGGAAAGGGTGTTGAGGGATGGAAGAGGTGGAGGAGAAGGGGATTTGCGTGATAAGAAGGGGAGTTGCGTGTGGAAAAGAAGAGGAGTTGCGTGAGGAGAAGAAGGAAGAGGAGAATTAGGAAGAGGAGGAGGAGGTGGAGGTGGAGTAGACGAAGGAGGAGGAGGAGGAGGATTAGGAAGAGAAGGAGGTGGTGGAGGAGACGGAGGAGGAAGAGGTGGTGGAGGTGGAAAAGGAGGATTACGAAGAGAAGGTGGAATAATTAAGGAGGAGGAGGTGGAGTAGACTAAGGATTAGGAGGAGGAAATGGAGGAGGCCAATGGAAAGAGCGACGGAAATAAACGATTTACCACAGCCGAACCAAAATAAACCCTTGAATAGCGGCGACTTATTTATCAGACACTGCCAGGCCTCTACTGAACTCCTTATTTCCATCGGGTGAAGTCAACCACCCCACGCATTGCTTAGGATGTACAGTTATATAGGCAGGCAAGTCGTGGTATGGTTAAATATAACTAACATGCATTATATTTAGTACTGTGCTGCTATAAGGTACTGTATAGGGGCCTGTCTCATGACAAACTTCAAATAACAAGTACAATCTAGGAATAAAAATATTTCAAATAAGGTACTGTATAGTAAAAGGGCCTGTCTCATGACAAACTTCAAATAACAAGAACAAGCTACAAATAAAAATATTTAAAATAAAGTACCGTATAGTAAAAGGGCCTGTTTCATAACAAACTTTAAATTAAAAGTACAATCTACTAGTAAGATCTTTTGTACAAATATTTTAAATAAGGTAATGTATTGTATAGGGGCCTGTCTCATGACAAACTTCAAATAACAAGTACAATCTAGGAATAAAAATATTTCAAATAAGGTACTGTATAGTAAAAGGGCCTGTCTCATGACAAACTTCAAATAACAAGAACAAGCTACAAATAAAAATATTTAAAATAAAGTACCGTATAGTAAAAGGGCCTGTTTCATAACAAACTTTAAATTAAAAGTACAATCTACTAGTAAGATCTAAATATTTTAAATAAGGTAATGTATTGTATAGGGGCCTGTCTCATGACAAACTTCAAATAACAAGAACAAGCTACAAATAAAAATATTTAAAATAAAGTACCGTATAGTAAAAGGCCTGTTTCATGACAAACTTTAAATTAAAAGTACAATCTACTAGTAAAATCTTTTGTACAAATATTTTAAATAAGGTAATGTATTGTATAGGGGCCTGTCTCATGACAAACTTCAAATAACAAGAACAAGTTACAAATAAAAATATTTAAAATAAGGTACCATATAGTAAAAGGGCCTGTTTCATAACAAACTTTAAATTAAAAGTACAATCTACTAGTAAGATCTTTTGTACAAATATTTTAAATTAGGTAATGTATTGTATAGGGGCCTGTCTCATGACAAACTTCAAATAACAAGAACAAGCTACAAATTAAAATACTGTATTTAAAATACGGTACTGTATAGTAAAGGGGCCTGTTTCATTATAAACCTCAAATTAAAAGTACAATCTACTATTAAAATATTTTGTACAAATATTTTAAATAAGGTAATGTATTGTATAGGGGCCTTTCTCATGATAAACTTCAAATGACAAGTACAAGTTATGAATGAAAATATTTAAAATAAGGTGCTGTATAGTAAAGGACCTGTTTCATAACAAACTTTAAATTAAAGGTACAATCTACTAGTAAAATCTTTTGTACAAATATTTTAAATACGGTAATGTATTGTATAGGGGCCTGTCTCATGACAAACTTCAAATAACAAGTACAAGCTACAAATAAAAATATTTAAAATACGGTGCTGTATAGGATAGGGTGTGTTTCAAACCAAATTACAAGTACAATTTATGAGTAAATCCTTTTGTGATAATTTTGCAGTAGCTTTAAGTACAAGTACGCCAAATAATACTTATTTGTTCTTGAAATGAAATCCGGCCCTGAAAATCTACAATCTTGAGTTTCCTTGTTGAAGTGGAATAGTGATACGTCAATGAGCAGGATGAGAAGTGAATAATGAAGAGCAGGATGTATGAGAGAATTGATAACGGAGTGGATAAGTGGTGAATGGATAAAAATAGATGAAATATTATTGAGACTTGGAGGAAAGAAAGGAATAGTTATTTGTGTAACTAGTGCGCAAAGTAGTTCTTTGCTGCTTGAGAGAAATGCATTACGCACGAGCTGAAGGAGAGTGTGGAATAGTTTCTTGAGTGCAGCAAAAATACTTTCTGCACAAGTAGCACATTACATTTTCCTACAGTTGGCACGCCTGAGTACTGTAAAGTCAGCTGGAGTACGACAAAGTAAAATAGTGCAGGAACCAGCTGTTTTTCGTGCTATAATGAGTGCCTAAATAGCCGCTTTGTTAAATAACTGTTTAAGGAAAATTATTGGGAAGTTGCAGTGAGGACTGAGTAAAACCAAAGATTAAATATCTTCAAGATTGAATTTGGTAATATGTGTGGAGAATTTAAAAAGAAAATTAAATACTGTACTGGTGAAATAGATTAGAAAACAATAAATTAGAATTGAATGCAACGTAGGGATTGAATGAGTATGGGAGGAATATTAATTAATATTCCTACACCGATATTCAGAAAGATTCTTGAGTATTGTTTTTAGAAAATTATTAAGTTTAGGTAGAGAATTAAGAGAAACTTTCAGACTGAAAATGATAGATAATTAACAGTTAAATTGAGGATTAAGAAAAGGAAGCTGAATTAAAAGAAAATTGAGAAAATAAAGAAAATCTTTCTCTTCAACATTGTCATAGCACATCTTTAATAATAAATATGGTTATATTTGTGGGGAGACCCTTCCGGGTAGTTCAACCCCGCCGTTTGAGCCATATTATAAGGAACATGGTGGACCTACAATTTTAGGTGAGTTCCGAACCACCTGGTAAGTGGTTCACGCATCTTTGAGAAGTGAATAGAAGATTGCTCATGGTAATTGATCAACTTCAACAACTAATTTTCAACAAAGTATTCCTAGTTGCTTCAGTTTTATTTACGCTTTTTATCAGTAATCGTTCACTACCGAGTAAACAGAAACTATATTCAAGGTTGCTCTTTTAAATGAATCGTAAACTTTTCAACACTGATAATGAGTGTAAACTATTAGTGTAGTAGGCAAGCTAGGTTTCTTACAGCCGTGGGTCGTGAATTTTGAAGAAAAATATTTTGAGAATTTTCTATAAAAAAATACATTTTCAATATTATTCAATATTTTCGAGTTTATTTTCTTGCAACTATTAAAACTACCTATTAAAACTCGTCCACTTATGATAATGATAATGTAGTGTACAAGATAGTAGATCCTTTACCTCGCCACCCACAACCAAAAAAAGAAATTATACCTGTAAATACTGAATTCAGTATATACAGAGCAACGAACCCATAAGACCAATGTCACTCAATTAGAAAATTAACTATTTTTTGAGTAAAGTTTGAGTAATCCTTGTCAACAAAATTCATCACAGAATGCCTCTACTCACAATTAAAATTTCAGAATTAGATCAAATGAGAAATGACATTTTTGTAATTTATCCATCTCAAGAATGAGCAATTCATATTATGAAGAAACAGGCTGGCGATGTAACGCGTAATAGCAAAAACCGGCTTCTCAAGCGCTCGCCACTTGGGCAGTCATCCCTGCGCCGCCATCTTTGTAGTGGACGAGCGCGTAACAAGTGCCTTCACCTCGGTGACAAGAAGCCCCTTCTATTGGTCTTATGTGTTCGCTGATACAGAGTGACCACGAGGTATAAGGTGTATTTAAAAATAACAATTCTTGGTCAATATTGACGTAATACATTATTTATTTACATAAAAATGTAGTGAAATGTACGCCATTAAATTCTATAAACATGAACATATACGCTTAAATTATAAAAATATCGTAAAATATCACAAATAAATTTTTCTCAAGTGTAGATCAAGTGTAGTGAGCAAATGAGTACCGTCAGGCAGATCGGTGAGGGTTCTGTAACAGCGTTGTTCTTTCCCTTTTCATATTTTCTGGCGTTCTTATTATCATTACCAAGACCTAAATTACTCCTAGTACCCCGAGAACTCCAGAAAATGTGGAAAGGGCGAGAACATACCGATTTGCTTTTCGGTATTTATTTGCTCCCACACTTGATCTACACTTGAGAAAAATTTCTATGTGGTATTTTACAATATTTAAAGCGTAAATTTTCATGAATTTAATGGTGTATATTCCACTATATTTTTATGTAGATAAATAATGTATTACTTCAACATTGACTGAGCATTATTATTTTTAAATTCCTCGTGGTCACTCTGTAGACTAAGGAATTCTAGGAATTCTTGATAGTTGTTCTCCGCGTACATTATGCTGAATCCAGCTTAGAGCTAATCGAGTAAGTCAAATTGATTGATTGATGGTGATTGATGAGTTGGACCTACAGTGGGTTCTGAGCCGCCGGGAAGTGATTTTACTGCAAAGAGCAAAGTATTTTTTGCTGGCAAATCCAATCGGTCACCGTTACAAAGATGGCCCAGGAGTTTCGTAGTTTATCTCTGATTGAACAGATACCTGCTACGGCACTCGGCTATCACTTCCCGGCCATCACTATTTATAACATTCTGGCAGCAATTATATTGGGAAATAATAAATTTTTATGTACCGTACTTGATCTCCAAAACAAGTCTTACGGAGCAGTAATAAATTGATAAAATATGAAATCAAAATTTAATAGAGGAAGAGAAAAAACCAACGAACCATTGGTCTTATGTGTTCGCTGAAAAAAACGTACAAATCTTCTATCTATGAATATTTTATAAGATGAATACTATCAGATTTTCAAAAGTTGATCAAATGTTGTGTTTAGATTAACTATTTAACAACTATTATTTACACATTATTAAAATATTCAGTACGGTACTGAATATCTCAATTATACGGTACTGAACTGACATCTCATGAGATCTCATAATATTATTCAAGTAAAAATCAATCAAGTAGTTGGTTCCAAAAACAAGACGATTACCGAAGTAATCTTATTATTAACTTTTAAACGACTTGCAGTCAAATTTTTATCAAAATAAGTAGTATTTCACTTACTTCTGTCGGCCGAACGTTTTCGAGTTGTTAAAACCCATTTTCAAGGCCTTAAAGATGGGTTATAACAACTCGAAAACGTTCGGCCGACAGAAGTAAGTGAAATACTACTTATTTTGATAAAAATTTGACTGCAAGTCGTTTAATTCACTTGAAAAGTTAATATTAACAACGCAGTTCGTCATGGAACAAGAAATCCAGGAATGTAATCTTATTATTGTGTTAGTCATTTTAATTAGATTCTTCCTAAGATTCGTTTAAAAAAATTCTGGTTTATATTGATCGAACACACTGGATTGAATCATTACGATAAAGTAAAGACACTAAAACTGCTGATAGTTATACTGTTATCTGGGCCGTTACAAAATAAACTAAACAGATAAGAAACAGAGATTAAGTTAGTCCAAAAAATAATAATGATTCATGGAATTGGTTTACTTGTTAAAAACCCAAGACAGACACGACATTTTCTCAATTTTCTGGCATCTTAGAGACAGATCTTTCAATATTCTAGAACTAAAATCGAAATTAAACAAATTAAATTAGCTAAAATCGTAAATTTTAGAGACAGATCTTTCAATATCCTATAACTAAAATCGTTGATTTCTATAGATATTAAAGGAATGAAATAAATTTCTTCCGTATTTCGCAATAAATGGATATCGTATTTCATAAATAAGCATTTGGCAACCGTGGGGGCGTTATCTCTGATAAGACTGTGACTGACACGGTCACGCTTTTGATACAGCGTGGCATATTCTGTGTCACAATTCACCTCATTACCCACTCACAAATCTCAGACTGTTGTAGCCATTATTCGCACAAAATATCAGATATATTCTAAATAAATCGTTATAATCATTATCAATTAATAAGTTTGGGGACGTCAGGAGGACAGGGAAACATAAATAGCCGGGATAGCCGAGTGCCGTAGCAGGTATCTGTTCAATCAGAGATAAGCTACGAAACTTCTGGGCGCTCTTTGTAAGGGTGACCGATTTGATTGGCCATCAAAAAAGACTGTTCTCTGCTGTAAAATCACTTCCCGGTGGTTCGGAACCCACCTAAAACTGTAGGTCCAACTCATCAATCACAATCATCCAATTCATTACCCACGCACAGGTCTCAGACCTATGTGGGCTTCATCCTCCGAAAAAAAAATACTTTTTAATTAGCACCGTGAACGTCACATTCCACTCCATATGTTTGATTTTACGATGGTGGTTATCATCATGTAGGTATAAGAGAGGAGTGGAGGGAGCATGAAGTCTAATAAGTGATGCTAAAGATTAGCCAAACAAGATGGCGATGGTATCACTTATAATTGCGATTCGACGCCATCTTGTTTGGCTAATGCCAAAGTGGACTAAGCTTCCATTGAAGCATATGTTCCATTCTATGCTTTCATTACACTTTTTTAACAAGCGCTATGCTCCCTCCACTTCCTTACACCTCCATGATAATAACCACCATCGTAAAATCAAACATACGGCGTGGAATGTTGGTAATCACACTGCTCCAATATGGCATACACCATTGAACAACATGTGTTTGATATTGTGATGGCGATCAGCATTGAGTATTGAATGCTCCACTGTGCAAGCACCCTTTCTCTAATAGTCCGGCGAAACGGCGAGTTCTAGAGCGACACTTATTGCATAAAATGACAGGTTAGAGCCGTGTACATTCTAGCTAGACAAGCTGAGAGATATGGAGTTGCTATCGATTGTCGTTAACAAAATAGAAGATTTGCGTAGGCAAGTTTGGAAAATGTGCCAAAATAATATAATACAGTCAGTTTCAGTTTAATTGTCGTTGAGAATAGAACATTTACGTACCTAGGAAATAATAATAAGAAATAATTTAAAAAAATAATTAAAAAGGAACGCAAGCATAGTGATGTGGTACAGTTGTCTTCATGGGCCACAGAATTGAATCACACGAAATCAAAGCTTCTATTTGCACCGTCTAATTCATTCCTGTGATTCACAAAAAATCACCAAGCCTGCGTTCTATTTCCGCCGGGCGGCATCAACTAAGCTAACACCTCAGTAACTTTTTGTTCAACTTGCTAAAACTTTTTTTAAATTAGAAAGTATTTTTCAGTTCAATTGTCGTTGAAAATAGAAAATTTACGTAAATAGGAAATAATTGAAATTTTAAAAGTAGACCTAAGTTTTAGTTCCGTTTTAGTTGGGTAGTAAAGCGTAGCTTTACACAAGACATATTTTAAGTTTCAAGTTTTAAAACTAGAAAGTCAGTTTCAGTTTCACTTCCACGGGAAGTGATAGCCGTGAGCCGTAGCAGGTATCTGTTCGATCAGATAGATATAAGCTGCGTTCTCCTGGGCACTCATTGTAAGGGTGACCGATTAGATTGGCCAGCAAAAAATACATTGTTCTCTGCTGTAAAATCACTTCCCGGTGGTTCTGAACCCACCTAAAACTGTCCAGCTCATCAATCACCATCATCCAACTCATTACCCACGCACAGGTCTCAGACCTATGAGGGTTTCATCCTCCAAAAAATTGCCGTTTAGAATAGAAAATTAACATAGCTAGGGAATAATTGAAACTTGAAAAGCAGACCTAAGTTTCAGTTCAGTTTTAGATGGGTAGGAAAACTTAGCTTTACACATACTGTACTTTGAAAATGGGCCTGAAAACTATGAAACTTCATGCGCAAAGTAGGTCCGTTTCAGTTTTCAATGGGTAGGGAAGTGTAACTTAGCACATTACTTTGAAAATGGGCCTGAAACTACGAACTTAAGTACTTAGCGCGTGCTTAAAACCTCCACGAGCTTAGCGTGTCGTCCAAGTGAGCAGTTGAGTGGCGAGCGAACGAGCAAGTAAAAGGACCTTGGTCCCGATTCCGGCTGAGGACGCCGTCAAGGACATGCACCGGGAGACGCACAACTTTTGTTATTCGCCGAGTAGAGAGAAATTCGACCTTGGCGTTGTGTTTGTTGGTTCTTTGCGACGCATTTTACTACATTTTTCAACTGCCCGAGTGGCACACATCGTGTGCTTTATTGAACATTGATCGTTAAATCAACATTTTAACGGTTAATAATACATTAACTGCTCAATAATTAAAAGAAAAACTGTTATAAATAATAGTAATGTTGAAATCAATCAGTGGCGTTACTATAAGGTCAGTCTTGGCCGTCTTGGGGGGGATGACCAATGATGTTATTCTGGGGGGGGGGGGGGGGGATAGGTCCAAGCAGTATATCCTGTAATAATAGGCGGTGAAAGATGGTTCTTTAATATGATGTTGAAGATCCATATTGTTTCTACTACTAGTAGAAAAATGAATATAACAAGAGCTAGACATTAATTTACTCTGTTGCGCTGCAGACAGTATTTCTACTATACAGAGTGTTTCGGAACTCTCTACCAATACTTCTAGGCAGTGTTTCTGGACCACTAAAAAAAGTAAATATCATAATAAAAATTTTCCAAAATCCCCAGTTACTCACACAGCCGCCATTTTGTTTTTTTCACTCATCATTTTTCAAAATGGCGGCTGTGTAACTGGTGATTTTAGAAAATTTTTATTACGATATTTACTTTTGTTATTGGTCCAGAAACACTGCCTAGAAGTATTGGTAGAGAGTTACGAAACACCCTGTATAATAAAAACTTAGAAACACTTTTAAGTGGAAATTGTAACTCACGTCAGATAACCCCCAAAATCATGCCTTAAATCAGTGTACTGTGGGTCGTCTGACGATACTCTTGACAACAGAGTGAAACGGCCATCACGCCATAACGTGAGTAATAATTTCCACTTAGAAGTGTTTTTAAGGTTCTTCAATCATTTATTACACTATCTATAGCTCTTTCTTTTAAAAGGGTGGTTCGGTGCTGTTCTCCCCAGAAATTTTTGAAAAATATTCCCTTTAAATCCAAATTTTAAGTGATTATGCACATGAAGTCATCCATTTTAATATTATTTTAAGCCACATTGTGTCTCAAAGTGATTCTTATCTAGTTTTTTCATCATTGCCTACGGGAGCAGACTCTTGTGCTAAAAACCTCCTAATTTGACAAACTTGAAAGCAGGCCTATGTGAACTATTTTCACTCTGTTATTTTTTATCCCCCCTCGGAGAGCCTCTCCCCTCCCATAATGTACAGAATTGTACTTGAAAATTTAATTTGTTTGACGGTACTCCCAGGAATTTTTTTGAAAAATTAATAGTCCCTCTAAAACCATATTTTTAGCAATTACAGACACTTCTTTTAATTCTTTTGTCAAAAATTGTCTCTCAAGACTTGTTAAAATTCCAAAATTTATTTTGTCTTTCGGTCTTGGGGGGGGATCTATCCCCCTGATCCTCCCTTAGGAACACTACTGAAATCGATAGAAAAATAGGAAACTCTGACTCACGATGATTAGTCAATTAGTGTAACCTTGGTACTATTAAACGTGATAGAAAGCAACGCAATTTTATTTGATACTATTCTGAAACAGTAGCTGAGTTCCCAAATATGAGGTGGTAAGTGCACCCGAACTTTTTTGGTGAAAATACTGAAGAAAAGGTTTTTCACTTTCCATTAGTGACACAAATACAGTACCTAATTTTAGAGTAGTTTGAGAATTTCGGGGGAGGGGGTTACATCCTCTTTATCTCTCTTCGGTTCACGACTAGTGTGTATCTCTTTTTCCTTCGTCCTGGTGCAAAAGTTTTGTTTCTAATAAGTTTAAAAGAGAATTAAAGTTGATTGTTTATTGGGAAAAAAAAGAACCAAAGATCATTGTAGTCTTAAATTAAAGTGTCTATGGGTCACAGAAATGAATTACAACCGTCTGTCTATTGTTCGCAGTACGTTATGTCGTCACTAAGCCTGCGTTCAATTTGCGCCGGGCGCATCAGTTTGGCTCACACTCTTGTGTAGCTTTTCATTCAACTTGAGTCTTATTTTCCACTTGCAATAGTTGTATGCATCATAGAGAATATATCCCATAATGGGCAAAGAAAGTTCAATAATCAGTTCCCAAAAATGTTCATTAAATATATCTTAAGTTCCCAAAATATGTTGCATCATTCTACATTACAAAAATCTCGTTATTATTGGTGAGATGCCAAAATATACAGAAACAGATTTTTTTAATTTCGAATTCCTCAAAGTGCTGTCAATTTATACTGAAGACTTCCGCAATGGCGGATTTTGACAACAGTATTGAATAGCTGATGGAAATCGTCATCAGTATAAATTGATAGCACTTTGAGGAATTCGAAATTAAAAAATTCTGTTTCTGTATATTTGTCAGTTTGTTAAATTTTCAACTACTTCAAACTAATTTGTCAAAATATATGGTTCTGAATGTGACATATCAGCTTATCCTTCTTCATAATTTTCTTTTATTCTGTATGGAAACTCCTAATTTTTACCAACTACCACATAAAATTGTAAAAAGAAGAAACCTTATTTCAGTAATTATAATTGGCTGGCTTTTCGTTCCCCAAATTTTTCTTATGAGCTTTGACTCCCTCAGCTTCTGTATACTACAAAAAGGCATCAGTTCCCTTCAAACACATTGACTGGTGCAAAACATTCTGTTTCCTATAATTTGCATTTGGGCTCCTGTAGACTATGTAGAAGTTTAGACGGGCGTTCTTAATCTAATCTACTAACTAGGTTGACCTTTTGCAAAAAAATGGAATTTGTTTTTAAAATTATTAATAAAAAATTCAAAACCTAACTCACCGGTACTTTTTCTGTTCCTTTGCGTACCCTTCGTTCTTCTAGAAGAAATTTTAGACTGTCGAAGGCAAACCATGTGATTTTGTGATCCTTTCCTTTTACTGGAACAAATAAATACAAGAATTATAAATTGCACACCATTCGAAAGCAAATGATTAGGAAAAAACAAAACTATTTTGAAAATTGTCCGAACATTTCACTGAAGATTCATAAATCATACAAAGTTTATTAATATTGCGTCCTGATTTTTTCGTAGGAAAATGTTGTTTCTTAATCTTCAATTTATAAAATAAGTAAGTTTGAAGTAAATGACAATTTATCAAACTGACAAACATACAGAAACACAATTTATTAATTTCGAATTCCTCAAATTTATAGTAATGCTGAAGCAATCGACCTCTTTTTTATGGAAATAAGTGTACACGTGCAATGCTAGCTGGATATTCACAGTATTCTTTCCACTATTTCCATAACATTGGAATCAATGAAAACAGGATTGAGAATGTGGGCAATATCAACTGTAAGTTCGGCTGTAAAAATTGTGCAGATTGTTATCACCTTGAAACAATATAATTTTGTTGGTGAAGGTCAGACTTACTTCAATATTTGTCACTACTGAATGACTCAAGTTTGAAGGAATTGCGTCAGATAATGGAAAGTTAGAAGGTTTTCGTAGACTGCAAACTATTTTAAAATATCATCATTATATAGAAGTTAACTCAAAATTTTGTTTTTCATACTTTTAATTATTGGAATAAGTTAAAACTTCTACTTAGATGAATCTCAAATCATCCTATAATATTTATTATTAGCTATTTAAATAATGAGAAGTAAAAACAAATTCCTTCAATGAAAAGAAAAAATTGTTGAATCAAGGTTCAATACATGACTTATGAGCAACTTGAGCAGCATGACTATGAGACCAATGGTCTTATGTGTTCGCTGCTTATGAGTCCCAATTTGCAATTCTATTTTGTAAATAACTAAATGTATCTTATGAGTCACAATTTGCAATTCTATTTTGGAAATAACTAAATGTATCTTATTGTGTTGAATTTTGTTTTCAATTTCGATTTTAGTCTTAATATTTTTATTTTCCAATTAGGCCTATACATCAGAGTTATCGTGTAGGCCTAAATAAAGGCCTGAAATTTAATAGCGGTAGTTATACTGAAGTTTGGCATGGTTTTCAACAATGGACTAATTCTAGATCATTATGAATAATCATTAATATTCATGAGCAAGACAAGATTTCGGCTCAGCGGGTAACTTGTTAGTCTTGGTTTGGATTCTTGGTCGGGTCTAAATTAATAAATTGAAGTGTAAAATTTAAAAAAAAAAATCTATTTGACCGCTGTTATCTCTCCACTCTATATTACCTATTGCGAATATTTGTGATCCACTAGTTTTCAACCGTCTTACTTTTAATTGAAAATTAATCCTAAATGAACTTATGAAAAGGTAGCTAAAAAAATATACTTGAAAAAACTTGAGTACGGTACGGTAACGGTACTTAAAAAAATATATAGGCTATTTCTGAGAAATGAGAACTTCAATCTTCAATGAATAATTTATTTAAAAAACATACAGTCTACAATCACGACTTTTTTCTCGTGATTTTCTTCAATAATTTTTCATATGAAAAAATAAAAAATGAAGATAACTGCAATTTTAATTTAAGTGTATTTTATTTATTCATATAAGCGATCCATCAAAATCCTAAGAAAATCATCAAATAAACTTCACACTGAACGATATTGTAACAAAGTTCTGTAGCAAGCAACTGAGAGATAAAAAATCCTATAAGTTGACGTTATCAATCTCTGGGGTCAAAGAGATTAGTTTCATACTAGAGAAGTGATCGGTATTTTAAGCGCGTCAGGTTGGTCACACTGCTGCAGCATTTTCAAATGCTGACGCTTGAGACTCCCCAAACCAAACGGTACAAAGCAGTCGAAATATCCCCACCACGCACGATATAGGCATATTCTTGTAGCAAGAACACGCTTTTAGCTTCGGGATAGCATGCTCTCATGTGTTTCGTACAGCTTGTGTATCGAATTATGAAACTGAGGTTTGATTTAAATTAAATGACATAATTGAAATAAATTGATTGTTTACTCACCTAATGAACTTTTAATCTTCATTTTCTCTCGTCGTAGAGCCGCCAATAAATATTCCATTTTCTTACGACATTCATCGGCACTTCTTCCAATTTCGCGCGCAATATCTTCCCATGCTTCATTCTTCTTTACTTTGTTGTAGTGAAACGGATCTTTCGGATCCCAAAGAACAGTCGTCTCCTTGTAGAGATCTATGAACTCCAGAATGTTCTCTTTCGTCCATTCCATTTCTGCGACTAATCGAACAATCTACCACGTCAGCTGTTACTACGCGAACAAATTCAAGTTCAATTACTGTAGAATCTATAATATATAGCGAAATATCGATTAAATTGCGATAAATTACCGTAAATTGCATAAACAAAAGTGGTGGACAGAAGTGATACACAGTCTAGCTGACGCCACACTAGCCCAAGCGTATCCGTATCAAGCAAAGCAACTGTACGACGCAGCGGAAGCCATTTTGTCAGGCTGGCCTGACGGCTAGCTCGTCTGCGCACAGAAACATTTCCCCCTGCTCCGCAAAAATTCCCTCCGTTGTAACGGTACCGTACTACCCGTCGGCCTACTACTACCACTACATAATACTCTCTCATTCATTGCCATGAAGTATGAACGATTATCGTTTTGATCGTTGTAATCTTCATGAATTATTAAGATTGTGTTGTTTCACTTTTACAAGCTCATGGGGGACACTGCCATAGAGTGAGTGCGAGAGAATAAGTATGGATGAGCAGCTGCAGCTGCTTTGGCAATTCGTGTAGAGAGCATCTACACTATTAAATCTACTCTATTTCCTTACTCTAAACTCTTGCAACTAGAGCAGGTGTGAACCGAGGGGTGGTACAACTTGAAGGGGACGTACCCTATACCTTTACCCGAAATTTTTAAGCAACAGACATAAAAAGCTATGTTCGTGTTTTGTGTGGGAGATGAAAAATTTTTTGGGAGGCATTTTCTCCCCCCTCTTTTTTTTCTGAGTTGATATGCCTCCCTGAAAAAATTCTGGGTTCGCCCCTGAACTAGTGAATCCACTGGTAACTTCTCGCACACAAGCATCAATTGATAAATTTCCGTGCGAAACTATAATTATTATTATTGAGTATACCTGTATCATACGGGTAGCTTTAATCTATACAGATATGAAAGTAATAATGTAATTCATAATTTGTAGCATTTAATATTTTACTAGGTAGCGGGTACTCACATTACTTTAAATATCCATAACTTTAAAGCATAGGAATGATGTAAAGATCAAAACGACGATGAAGTCTTTGAAGTAAAAGGAGCCTATATTTCTCAAATGGATGGCTTCATTCAGTTTCAGTCATTTTATTTGTTATTGGTTTATTGTTGTTTAGTTTTTCTGTTATAATGGCTTCATTAATTCATTTTCTCGGTCCATTGATAAACACTTGTTGTTACATCTCCAGATCTCGCACCCTCTTTGAACTCTATTCCCTTTTATCTCATTCAATTTAGGTGATTATTGTAATATCCTTTCGAGTTGTTGACTTCATTCTTGTTTTATCTTTACTTTTCATCAAAGCTTCTCTACGTCTGTTTCATCCCCATTCGATTTATTCATCAGATTCCCATTAACGGAAAAGGAGCAGAATATTCTTGAAATGATTTATGATTTAACGATTTATGAATTAAATCAATAATCTGTACAGCTCCGGCTATGTCAACACGTATGCTCCTTCTCTTTCAACTTGTCTCTTGCAACTGATCCTTTCTCTTAGCCTCAAGCAATATTTTGCATCTTGAAGCGTTTCTAATAATTAATATAGGAACTAGGCAAGGTACTGTAGTATTCATATAACTTGGCAGCGAGTAGTAGATGAGAAGTGCTGCATCTGAACCCAACTGCTGCTGCCAAGTTATATGAAAACTCCAGTAGTTTGAATATGAACCTTGCATGTAACGCATTTCTACGTGCAACATAAAACTTGGAGCATACCTCATATCGTCAAAACATTGAATTTAGGGTGCAGTGTAGATATAATGATCTCCAAACATGATACATTGTGGATTTCAAAGCTTTAATACAAAAATAAAGCTGTTGTTGAGTAGATCGCCTATCGAGTCTGATGAAGTAGGTAGTGCGAAATCGCCCCCACACAAAATTGAATGTATTTATAAAGTATTTTTAAAAGTGAGTGTATTTATAAAAGTGAGTGAGGTCTGTATTTATGAACCTTCAGGCTTCCTTATTTCAAGGGACATTTTATAAGCTTTTCGAGGGAATGCTTTTCATGTTTTACTTGAGTTAAAGAAGCCTCAAGGTAGATTTATAAATACGCGCCTTAAGCTTTCACTTGAAAAACATAATGGCTTTATGGGTGGGGAGACCTACCGAGGTGGTACGGATAGAGGACCTACAATTTTTAGTTAGGTTCTGAACCACCGGGTAAGTGATAAAATAACATCATAGCAGCCCGGTCACCCATCCAAGCGCAGTCTTTAGCTTATCAGCTTAGCAGTCTTACTACGGGGTAAAGTAAGTGATAAAATAACATAAAGTCGTAGCAGCTCGTTCACCCATCCAAGCGCAGTCTAATAGCTTTTGCTGGACTGGTATAGTGAATAAAAGGTAGTATTTGGGTAGTAGAAAAGTTATTTTGTGTCAAACTCCAGTTCATCACGGCGTTTGTCATCAGTAAATTTAAAGACGCAACGATCACGTGAACTCTATCTGACTGTTGAAGAATCTTTTGCGTCCTCTTTATACAGTTTACAGTATAGGCTCTGAAAGTTGCTTGCAACCAGCTGGTAGGCCTATTTAGCCCTGATCCCTGTTCAGCCTATGAAAACAAACAACTATTTTTAAGCAGTCACCCCATAGTGTTTCCAGCAACAGACCCCCACGTGCTAGATGTTCATCGTGTGAGACTATTTCCGACCATCATTCGGTGGTGCGTGATGAAGAAAGAAATAAGAGAGTAAAAGAGTGAGTGGGGAAGTGAGAGGGATGAGAAATGCAGCTAAATAATGCCGCGCAATAGATGGTAAAGAAGATTCGATGACAGAAACTGTACCACAATAAAGGAAGTAAATGCAAGTGTATACAAAAATCTCAAGTTTCATTTTTGTGTGTGATGAATACCGAACACAAAGGAAGTGAGTGTAGAGAGGAACAAAAAGAGATGCACGTTGGAAGAGTGTGTGCAAAGAAACAAAAAAAATGTTGGAAGAAGACAGCGGTAGAGAATTTTCGGTGGAGAAAGAACACCGATAGAGAATGAAAGGGAACAAGTGAGATGGATAATGAGTGAGCTGACACAGCTGACTTTTTTAGACAAGCTAGGGACATTTGGCTAGTATAGTGGGTGGGGGAACACACAGCACTGACCTACTTGGTTGCTACGGCAAGGCTTGCTTGCTCACGCTGCCATAGTAGTTGGTTCTTTCTTCTTTGACGTCTTCTAAACGATATTCATCTCACATTCGTTTTCATTCACTCGTGTTGTGCCTCGGTGAGCAGAACTTGGATAATTCTTGTGTGCTTTTATCGGCGTGTTTTACATGTTCACGTTCGCGTTCTTCGTTTGAACAATCTTCGACCAAGTTCAATATCACAAGTTAGGTTAGGCTGTGTTTCGCATCTTCTTGGACTAGTTTTTTGTGAATGTGTGTGGTGTGAATTTGCGATCCTCTTATCATTATTCAACTCCTGTTATCAAGATCAAAAACTGGCGATTCGTTGGCACCGTGACTGTTCTAATCTAGATTTGTTATCAGTAATAATTTTGTGTCCACATTCACGATACTGATGACATCAATCTATTTTAATTCTGGATTTTCCATTACGGAAGGTATGTAAAGGTTTATTTGATACCTTGTTTAGGTTATTGAATACATAAGAAATCCTCATGTCCTCAATTATTTACAAAGTATAGTAGCCTATTTACTTATTGATAGTATTTTAATTATTGTTGATAATGTTGAAGCCCATCCGAACGGTTAGGGATTAGAGCTAGAGCGACACTAATTGCATGAATCGAGAGCTTAGAGCAGTGTAGATGCTCGATGAGCATGCTGTCTAAAAACTTAATTTATGTCACTGTAGGTGTTTATATCACCGTTTTGGATGAGTCTTCCATGAAGGGTTTGACGAAGAAAGAATAATTGACATAGAGGTCTCTCTAGAGCAGTCTAGGCTCTTCACTCTAGAAGAATCAATCGTGTGACATGATAATAATTGCTCTATGTCAGTATACATACTGTCTCAGTATACGCTACCTAGCTTTTACACTTGACATATTATATCAGTAGTCTGCATGCCATGTATTTTTGTTTTAGGTTATGTTTTTGTTATCAGTAGCCCAACCTGTCGATTTTACTCCTTCTAATGTTATGTGTATTTTAGTAATAATTTTACTCTTTCACAAACTCATCTGAATAAATTATTCCTCTGTCGTTTAGTCACTTCTTTCCGGATTTTTTCTGATAATTAAATAAATGTTATAATTATATTGATAATGATTATGGGCATTCTCTACATAACACTTTCCACTCTGCTACAGTCAGGCCGTAGCTAGGCTGGGGCAACCCGAACCCCGAAGAGCTAAAATTTGCAAAATAGATTATACTATTCCTGTTCTGGGGCCCCCAGACAAACTTATAAAAGGTCAATTTGTAAAAGAGAGCTAATGAGCTTCAAAATTTACTTCCTGACCCGGGACCAGCCGGCGTTGAATACCAGCGTTCAGCATTTAGTATATACTGCAATAAAACAACAAAGGTTCAGTCTCTAGATAGATGGTCTTGATCTGGAAGGCACTGGAGTATATTATGTAAATTTCATCTATTCAGTCAGAATGGCCTGACTGACCATTTTTTGGGTTTGTGATGAGTGTAAAATAGTCTAGAACTATTGCGAGAGACCACGTTCTTTATTTTTAGGACATCTTTTCAATTTGGATTAAGGGTACTGCACAACACTTTATTAGTCTACGTCCTGAAGCTTGCCTCTTTAAAATTATATATTACACCCTTTATGGATTGGTACACCCTCTTAGAATGTCTAACCAACCCTTCCCCAGTATAACCCTTTTTTTGAATCCCTGGTGTTGTTTTGTTATTCATATTATAAATAGGCAATATTGTACAACATGTTTTTAATCACAAAAGAGCATGACACAAACAACACCAAATCGGCTTGTAACGGAATTACACTTTTTATAATTTATGTAGATTAGATAACAAGGTGCCAACACAAGAGCGCAAAAATATGACCTTGTGAAGCACCGGCATTGTTCATTTTGTTGCACTGTTGTGGATGATTTCTTTGCATTTTTTCTAATATCTTCTGATTATTGTTATTATATATTTTCCTTGTAAAGTATAGCTTTTCCTATGAGTTTAAGGAAAAGATAAACAAACATTTTATCAAGCCAGCACCCGGAAATTCTCCTGTTGGCTAAATGATACTAAATTATGAGATACTTCTACAGAAATCAACAGATTGACTTTTTTATATAATTTTGTATTATTCTATTCCTGCACATTAATAGATAAATAAATGTATTGTAATACGGTTTCCCATTTAATTTAATTGATCTATAATTTATCACAACTTGAAACGTTAATAAATTTTACAAATGAAAATTAAATTTTAACATTTCAGTTTCACATATTTCATTGTAGGGTTTTTATTAGTTGTATTCAAATCCAAGTTCCATTTTTAGACTATTTTATGGTGTAGTATGCCAAAAAACTATTAATTATATTACGTACTCTATAATTGATAGAGATTCGAAAGGGGTTCAGTGATTGCTGTGTGTATGTCAATTATATTATTTGTATGAGTAGCCTATATTTGTGTATAAAATAAATTTGAAAATATTTTAGACCTGTTGATGTTGTACATCTGAATTCTGAAGAAATAATAGGAAGGTTCTTCATTGATTTTCCAAGCTGGAAAGGCGGCAGTCTTGCTTTTATCTACTAGTGAAGTTGTAATATTTCTTCTTAGAGGAAGTAGATGCAGTAGATAGGAGATTATGGCTGCAGATCAAAAAATGACACGAGACTTGACAAACAAACCTAACCTAGAAAAACGAAATGTCCGGCGCTGTTTGAAATTTTACAAAAATAAAATAAATGAATGAATCAATAAACTGAATTTTCCCTTCCGTTTGGAAAACGGAAATTAGATTGTCAGCAATAATTAATTGTGTGCGAGTCTAGCCAACTGCTGAATTGTTGGTATTCTGCTGACTAGGCTTTTTGATGGAAATCATTGAAAACTATTCCTAGAATTGCTTGTGCGCCATGCTTGCTTTGGAGGAAAAATGAAGTAGATAATCTTGGATAGAAAGCTACAGTTGCATTTAATTATTACATTTTTCTGATGTTTTTATATTAGCAAATCTTTATAATATATAATTATTTTAATCAATAATTAAATTCTTGTGTTATAATAGTTTTTATTATTTAATTCTCAATGTTGTGACTCAATAAATTACAACGAGTGACGACTCCAGAACTTTTTTAAGGGGATATTATAAAGTGAGTAGGCTAATTTTTTTAGGGGTATATCATCTGAAAAAAAGGGTTTCACCCTCACAAAAGACAGCAATAAAGATTTTTTATAGTGTCGGTTGTGAATTTCGGGGTGATACATCCCAAACCCCCCCCCCCCCCCCCCACTGGATTCGCCCCAGGTTACAACTGCAGAAGCTCCACCATAAAACATCATATACCAACAAACTCTTTATTTGATATGATTCTCAATGTTGTAACTCAATCACAATTTTGGAGCTCCACCAAAAAATGTCATATTCCAGCTAATTTTATTTGATTTCTTAGTTATGAGTATTGATGAAATTCAGTGATGAGTGGTCCAAAATGCATAACAAATATAAAAACTAATGCAATTTTTGCAGCGAGAGAATACAATTAATATTATAAATGCAGTTGAATATGATACTTTATTTTTTGTTTTAAATATCGATACAAATACACTAATGTAATTTTAATAATAATTTTAACTGATATACTAGTGATAAACTCAGTTCCAAACATTCATTATTCACACTAGCCCTACATAAATCTTAGGATTTTTGTACATTAGAGATAATATGAAATAATTATTTATTAGGACTGATGATATCATTTACCATTTATACCTGGAACATCTTTGTGAGGGTGACCGATTGGATTTGCCAGCAAAAAAGACTGTTCTTTGCTGTAAAATCACTTCCCGGTGGTTCGGGACCCACCTAAAACTGTAGGTCCAACTCATCAATCACCATCATCCAATTCACTACCCACGCACAGGTCTCAGACCCATGTGGGCTTCATCCTCCGAAAAAATATCAATTTTGAATGATAATATCGGTCAAAAAGAGGGATTGGATGTTGGAATTATATTCAATTGCCAATTATATTCAACGAACTTTCGAATATATATAAGAAATAATAAAAATAATATTACACTAATATCATTGTTTTTTACTGGCTCCAAGTGATGATTATCAACATTTTAAGTTGTACTCATTTGCTGGGATAGATTAGTGGACCGAAGAGCTGAAACTTGAAAGTAGGATAACCTAATTTTGGCTCAAGGACATTTATCTAACAGCCTCGAAAGGTACGCTAAAACTTTATGTCGTTTCTCCCTCACTTTCTCACTCACTCTTTCTCCTTCGCACTCTATCAATTCTCTCTCACTATATTTTTCTAGCTTGCCCACTACCTATGACCTTAAAACGGGACTGATAGAAGAGGATTTTTCTTCTTCTCTACCTTGTGCTCTTCTACTGCTTTCCCTTACCTTGTTATTTCGGTGTTGAGGGGAGAAAGAAAGAGTGAGTGTGTGAGAGGGAGAACACCTTGAGAGCTTATTATAAACCTTGTTTATTATAGATTTGCCCTTCCAAAGATAGGACTTCACGTTGCCCCTTCACTACTTATCATAACGTTTTGCAAAGTTTCTTGTATTGGAGGTAATTGGGAAGTGATAGCCGAGTGCCGTAGCAGGTATCTGTTCAATCAGAGATAAGCTACGAAACTCCTGGGCGCTCTTTGTAAGGGTGGACGATTGGATTGGCCAGCAAAAAGACTCTGTTCTCTGCTGTAAAATCACTTCCAGGTGGTTCGGAACCCACCTAAAACTGTAGGTCCAACTCATCAATCATCACTTCCCGGTGGTTCGGATCCCACCTAAAACTGTAGGTCCAACTCATCAATCACCATCATCCAATTCATTAACCTCGCACAGGTCTCAGACCTATGGGGGCTTCATCCTCCGAATAAAAGAGAAAAGAAAAATAAGTAAAATGTTAGCTATTGCCGAGAGAAATGATATTTTTTAACGATTATACTTTTGGGAAGTATAGGCGTTCAAAGTTGAAACTTCCTTCCAGTTAATTCATACTCTTGATTCGGGAATAAAATGACATATCTACAGTATTTTAAAATTCGGCTGCAGTTCCCTATGTAGTCAAGTGCGATAATCGACTGAGAGAATCGATAGTCGATCGATTTGTACCAAACCTGTCGACTATCGATTCTGTCAGTCGATTATTTTACTGTACTAAATACGGAACTGCAGCCTAAAACTTATTAAAGTCTTTAGGTGTTTTTTCAAATTAATTGATAAAAATCATGAAGAATTTTGTTTTTTGAAAAATTATTACAAAAAATCAAATATTAATTTCAAAGTAAATTATTAAAATCTTTAGTTTTGAGTCTTATGAAAAATTATTGCAAAAAAATAAACTATTAATTGAAATAAGAAATATGTAAGTAAGAGCTGAAACTTGAAAGTAGGATAACCTAATTTTGGCTCAAGGACATTTTATCTATGATTGTATTGCCCAAGGCGTGTTCCAATTATGAAAAAATTGAAAGTTTAAAATAACTCTTAAAACAATTTTAATTCTATTGATTTTATTATGTATGAACAGTAAAGAGGATAATGGGTTATAAAAAAAAGTATATCTTTCGCAAAGTTTAGCCTTACCTAGGGCAATAATTATTGTATTAGCTTCAAATTTTACAATTTTTTAATACAAAGATGTATTTATAAATTTAATTATGAGGATGTTTTTAACGTGGGTTTAATCTCTTATGTAGTTTATATCTGGTACTCAGTTCAGCATTTTTTCTTTTTATTTCTTCAACTTGAAAAAGAAAATCTTTTTAATGCCAAAATATTCAAAGGAGAATTTGAACGTATTTATAACGGCAAACAATAATTTGATAAATTTTCCATTTCCTTGCGGTTAATGTGACACAATACAGTACACTCAACTCCAACCTACAACCCATGCTGCCTCATGTCATTTCGATCTAGGTTGAAGTTTTTATTATTTTAACATCAAGGTCTTTACGTACCCTACCTTGCACCACTTGCGAATGAAAATTCAGCTTACGAAAGACAACACTCAAGGACTTATCTAAGCTTATCGCTCATTGGTCCGCTGTAAGTGTGCCAAGGCCTTTCGGCTTTTATTTTCTACGTCTATAATACATCTACCGTATACTGTACTGCGAAGTTGCATTGGTTACGTGTTCGCGTTATTGTCAGTATATCTATAGTCTATCTATAGCTATAACTACTGAAGCTTTGTTTACTGTAGTTATGATAAACTACTGTTCAGGTCTACCAGCGTCAGTGACAACATATTGTCATCTCAATTATCATTTCCATCATTCAATATATTCACTTTTGGGAATGAGCTAATCCGAAGGAACAAATTTTGAATAATAATCAATTTATTTTTGCCTCTCGCATTTCAACACTTGCAATATTTTGGAAATACTACATACAGTATACGTAACTGTGTTAACCTCAATGTTTTGGACATAGTAACATATCCAAAATTTGTTAATGGAGCAGTTTTGAACTCGAGTCTGTTGCACCTACACATTCGTTGTAAATTATTTGTCACAATAAATGAATTCTTTGTAGTGGCGAAGGTGATATTGTGGAAGATTTTATTTTTTTGAGGATGATGCCAACATAGGTCTGAGATCTGTGCGTGGGTAATGAGTTGGATGATGGTGATTGATGAGTTGGACCTACAGTTTTAGGTGGGTTCCGAACCACCGGGAAGTGATTTACAGCAGAACAGTGTCTTTTTTGCTGGCCAATCTAATCGGTCACCGTTACAAAGTGGAACCCGGAGAACACAGCTTATCTCTATCTGATTGAACAGATTCCTGCTACGGCTCACGGCTATCACTTCCCCAAATTCATTTCCATAATGAATAATCAGACGAAGTTGTCACAACCACATTTATTGAAAATAGTTGTCACAACCACATTAATTGAAAAAAGTTAGACACTAGTTTCGGTTGTTACATAATTATGTTACAACCACATTTATTGAAAATAGTGAGATACCAGTTTCGTATGCTACATAATTATGTAAATCCGAAACAATATCTCACTATTTTCAGTAAATGTGGTTGTGACAACTTCGTCTTATTCATTACACTTATATAGTCACGACAGGTAGTAATTAGTAAATACTACTTTAGAGAAGTGGTAGCCGTAAGCCGTAGCAGGTATTTGTTCAGTCAGATAAGATAAGTTACTAACTCCTGGGCCATCTTTGTGGATAGGCCAGCAAAAAATACTCTGTTCTCTGTAAATCACTTCACGGTGGTTCGGAACCCACCTAAAACTGAAGGTCTTACTCATCAATCACCATTATCTAACTCATTACCCACGCACAGGTTTCAGACCTACGTGGGCTTCATCCTTCGAAAAAAATTAAGTGAACTATTCGTATACACAGTGATGAGGTATATTATGTGGTACAGTATATATTTATATGATGTCGTATTATCCTAGTGTTATCTACATTTTTTTCTTCTCACTATTTCAGGTAATGGATTTATTGAGAGAGCAAATTCAATTTCTGAGGTTTTTTAAAGTTAATAATAATAGTAATATCGTGTGACCCGGCTGGCTCAGGTCTGGTGTGGTCAGGCTTAATGTGTCCTCCGAAACACGGGAGTTGCCTGATAAAAATCGTTTGATTAAGTTGTTTATTGATGTATCCATAATTTATTGTGATCTGCAATATAAAAAAACAATGTCAAGTTTTATAAGATTTTATGTTATTTTGAATAATTTTTTATTTAAGACTAATAAGGAATAATTTGTTAAAACATTTCCTCCTGTGAGCAAAACATTGAAATTGTAAGCATTTGTTATGGGTTCTTCGCAAGGTTAGTAGATCTTCCAACCTTGGGATCTTTGGTTTCACAATAAACAAATATTTTAAGGCAAGGCATGTGGACAATTCTTTTGTTTGAAAAGTTTCGGGGAAAAGAATCTTGAAGAAATGATGCTCAATTTTTTGTTTTAAAAGTGAACAAGTTGTGTTCTGTTTCTGGGAGCCTTACCAGCGGCCGGTAAATGTTACCGCTGGTGTCTAATCTGTCTATTCAAATTCACGATTATTTATTTTAAATAGACTATTTTGAATAAACCAATCAGTCGCCACCAGTAACATATACCGGTAAGGCACCCAGGAACTCAACCATTATTATATTTTTTTTCCTGATAAACCATTAGCATTTAGCTGAAAAATGTTCGGGAATATTCTCTTCTATTCTCCATTTGGCAATAACTCACCCCGAAATGGGAGGATGCTACTTGTAGGTGGTGGTTCAGCGATCCTCCGCTAGATTGCGTTGGTTTCCTCTTCTTGTGTCAATGTCAATAGATTTATACCGGAAAAATTTACTGCTGCAGCATCTGTTTTCATCTCTGAGAAGGCTTGAATTAGTTCTCGTAAACATGATTTGGAATAAATAAAAAAAATCGTTCATATTGATTCGACTTTTTTAAGAAAGATATTTTAATATCTTAATTATTTATAATATTTTAACGCAGATCGTTATGGAACAAGAAATCCAGGAAAGATTTTTTATTAATAATTATGGAGTCATTAGTATTAAGGATTGATTATTTAATAGGATTACTCGTACCGTGCAATGATGAATTTTGTTGCATTATTATTTAAATGTCTGTTTGATCTTGCTATTTAATTTTTCAAGCACAGCCCACATAATAGGACACTACTTACTAGGATACTTAATATGGACGAATTTAAAATTATGTAATGAGATTGATTAAATAGGGATAATACTCTATTTTGTTTCTAGTGTTGTTTCTAGTGTATTAATCCCCTCGTCAACACCGAGTAAGCTGCCTTTGACAAGTATTTTTTGTATATTTTGATTCCTTCATGAAATCTACACTTTTTTTGTAGTAGTAGACCGATTTTGCACCATCATATTCTACTATTCTATCCTTTCTCGGATCATAACAGGCAAACTCGATTTTTTAAACAATTTATCGAATCTTTATGTTTGCTCTATACTTTATGCATTATAATTAATGATATAGTATAGTACAGTAGTTTGAAGTTGAAAGTTTATCAAGTACACCCAGTTTTTATTAATTCTAAATGAATGTAATGTTAATGGAAAACTGTTCATAAGAACTAAGTTCTGAATGCTGCTTGGCTCTCTAGTACAAGAGCTAACTTGAACTTGATTCTTACATTTTCTTTACAAATATATCTTTCACAGACAATATCATAGTTATTAGAAGTTTGTTAAATACACTGAGTATAGCTGTACTTATTTTTAATGTATGTAATGAAACTGTTCATAAGAACTAATTGTAGAGTGCTGTTTCAGTCATCAATACAAGAGCTACCTCAAGTTGACTAACTTAACTCACATTTATCTGCTCCCTCAAATCTTGGAAAGTTTCATGTACAGGAATCATAAAGAATAAGTAGGGATACGTCTCGTTGCCATAACTTAACCTCAAATATTATTCTCCCTCAAATCTTGAGGGTCATTTTAAAGATAAATCCTACAGAATAAGTCGGGATAGGAGATAGACTAGCTAAAGCACTTAGTTAGGTTTATATGAGTGAAATTTTCTTTGGTGAGGGTTTGTATGAGTAAGCTTTTCATGGGATTGTGAGGGTTCTGTGAGCTATGAGTGAGTGAGTGAGATAGATGATGTAGCCGGATGCCGTTGCTGAGGAGTGGGAGTGAATTAGAGTGAGATAGGATTATTGTGACGTCACAGGTCCGGCTAGGTCGATGACCTCAGCCCCCTGTAAGAGGTCATGACCCCGGCGGCAGCTGGCTGAAAAGAGCACTTCGGTGTTGGGGGGAAACCTCCGTCCCACCATGCTGCTATGTTCCAAGCTTGGTCCAAACGAAAAACGAACTAAACAGTTGTCTGTCCCTTACCTCTTGTATTTTCCTCCTTCTCCTCGTTCCTTCTCTTTTTTTTCTTCTCCTTCTACCTCCGCCGACTCCTCCTCCTCGACCTCCTCTTTCTTCTCCTCTTCTTTCTTCTCCACCTCTTCCTATAACAATAAATAACCTGATAACCTGTTTAGCGAAGATATCAAAATTCTCTTCTATCTTGGTCTCTTATGTTCCCCATAACATCATGGCTCAAACGGTCAGATGGAACTACCCTTGGTGTCTCCCAAGGTACGCTTTTTTTTTTTTAGGATGAAGCCCACAGGTCTGAGACCTGTGCGTGGGTAATGAGTTAGATGATGGTGATTTATGAGTTGGACCTACAGTTTTAGGTGGGTTCCGAACCGCCGGGAAGTGATTTTACAGCAGAGAACAGTGTCTTTTTTGCTGGCCAATCTAATCGGTTACCGTTACAAACAGGACCTACGAGAACGCAGCTTATCTATCTGATTGAACAGATGCTTGCTACGGCTCGCGGGTATCACTTCCCTTATTATTATTATTTATAAAAATTCTATGTACTATATATATACATTCTATGTATATAGAGGCATATAGAGTATATAGAGAGGTATATAGAGTATATATAAGGCACGGTAAATTCTGTGTAAAATTGATTGAAAGGTTAACTGATTTCAACTACAGTAGCAGGTTACATCAGAACTTTTTCGATTTCGGAAAGATTTCAATGCCCGGTAATATTCTAATTACCCTGACCTTACTACACCATAACGTAACCGTAACGTACACGTACCGTTGCGTTCCGCATCCTGGCCATACTGGAAACTCGGCCTATGTGCGTGGCTTACATACGTTCAAGGTTATCAGGGGGGACTGCAGCTTAGCGTGTTTGTCTATGTGTGAGTGTGGCTGTATCACTCCCCCCGCCCTTTCTATTGTGGAAAGAATCACGAGTTCAATGACCTCTGATCACTCGTCCGGTTTGACTCGGGAGTTGCAGCAGTGAACAAGTGAACTCAGAGCTGCGATCCAGTGTTGCTAGAGGTGTACCGCGGTGTACCCGTGTTTTAGGTTATCTCTTGTGCACGGTTCACTTCTTAGAACCACAGTTGACCCCTTAGTTGCCTTAGAAACCACATTGTACCTTAGGAATTACCGTTTTTACAGTAATTTTGTGTTGCTGCTAACGTGCCCGTGTGTTTTGATTATCTATTGGAAACGGTCCACCTCTTGGAGCCAATGATTACCAATAGAAACCTTGCTATACTCCCAAAAACCTCTGTGTAGCTTTAGAAACCTTGGTTTATCCCTAGAAACCTCTGTGTACCTTTAGAATCCTTGACATACCCCAAGAAACCTCTGTAAACCCTTATAAACTTCGTTGTACCTTTACAAGCTTCTTTGTGCCCTCAGAACCAAGGTTTTGTGGCGATGTATTGCTGGAAATGTGCCTGTTTTCTCGACTATCTACTGAAGAACACTAACGTAACTACAATATAGTTCTTGTGGAAGTTTGGTATACCCCCAGAAACCTCTGTGTGTTCTTAGAAATTGTGGGTTCAAAGTGTTGAAGGAAATGTAACTAACTATGTTTTTAGATTAACTACTGGAAAGCAGTTCCCCCAGTTGCTACGGTATAGCTCTCGTAGAAACTTCTATATAGCCCCAGAAACTTCTTATAGTACTTAAAAACTAAGGTTTCTCAGTTTTGTTAATGGATATGTACTTGTGTTTTCAGGTTATCTCATAGAGAACGTTTAGGTTTACCCCTAGTCTGTACGGTGTAGATCTCATAGTAACTTATATGCTTAGAAATCACAATTTTCAAAGCGGGTTTGTGTTGCTGGAGGTGTTCTCGTTTCTTTCTGGAGAGGGTTTAAAATTGGGAACCAAAGATAAACTACGGCTTCAACCATGCGCGGAACCACACGTGGTTTACGTTTACGTTCGTTCACAGCTAGTGAAAAAGTGAATGTGGTTCATGTGGCAGAAGAGGTGGGGAACCGCGAGGCGGGAAGGCGGTTTGACATCAACGAGGCTTGCATTCGTGATTGGAAGAAAAAGTTGAATCTATTGATGAGCACCAATGCCGATAGACGGGCTTTTCGTAGACGGTCGTCGCTGCAGAAAGAGACGGAGGATGCGGAAGATGCTGATGGGTGAGTGAGACAGTGATATCTTTGAAATAATTGAGAGGGGATTTGTGGATGTATTCCCCAGAAAAATCGTTATTTTGTCTTTTGTGACTGTAAGGACCTTTTTTAAGGTGACGCCCTCCAAAATATCTTCCCACTTTATATATCCCGGAATGTTTTTTGGATTCCCTCCTGAATTGAGGAAATGGTTTGAGACCAGTGGTGTGAGTAACTACGGGGGGGGGGGGGGGAGTTGTTATTACCAACTTAATCCTCTCTCCCATAAAATACTCAAATTCAGCTTTTTAGTGTTAGTTTTGTTGAAACTGTATTATTGATTAATCCTTCCCAGAGGCAAAAAATGTGAATTTTAACTAGACCAAAGAGATAATTTTTGACAAAAGAGTAATAGAGAATGTGTTGCTGAAAATGTTGTTTTAGGACTATTTATCAAGAAAATTTCCGGGGGAGTACCCGCCCTTCTTTTGAATGAAAAAGCTAAATATTTTCTTAAATTATTGTTTGAGAACCCTCCTCATCCACCCTCAGACTGACTAGTTACGCCTCTATTTGAGTCCTCATTAGTTGTACGCAGTGGCGGATCCAGGAAAAAAATTTGGGGGTGGCTGGTAGCTACTGATAATCAGTGGTGGGGGGGGGGGGGGGGTAGAGGTGAACTGAATACAAGTAGTATTGTGAAAAGCTTTTGAATTTTTCATAATCAATCATAACCGAACTATAACTATTCATATTATTGGGAAATAAAAAATAGCTTTACTAGTGCTTTGAACCGTATCAGCAATAACATGAATTTAAATTCAAAGTATATTGGAAAATTTTGATTGAATTAAGGCTGAATCTGGTGTGTTCAGAAGTTTGTCAAGGAGCATAATATTATTCCGGTATTCCAGTCATATTATTCCATTTTTAAGAATGAAAATCAATGTGAGAGCTTTAATTAGTTACACAATTTTCAATTAACTAATGTTTCAACCTATTAGTTTTAATAGATAAACTTTGTGTGAATTCCACACTGTAAAAAGAGATGTTTTTCTGAAGTTTTTATCTGACGATTAGTTTTCCTCTTATAGAAATATGGGATCTGAAGTTACTCCCCCAGAAAACTTTTGTATAATCTCTTTGAGATATCAGTTAAAATGGTATTAGAATACACAGGTATAAGTAAACCCCATGCAAGCGTTATATCTGGAATTTTTCCACAATATAACCTATATCAGTAGCTGGTGATCACTGGTTTGTCGACCACATTTCATAGAATGTTAAAAAAAAAATTAGTTGATATGTTAATGTAGTTCCTCATTACTCTCCATTAAAAAATAGTTGGTACTGTCGTGATTCAATTACTGCAATTTTATGTTGCACTACTTTTTCTATTCAGCAAGTACAAAATTCTACACACTGAGTTGATTGGTTGCAGGCAATGTAATTGTAACTAAGACATTAAACAGTATTAAAACGTTAACGGATTTCATACAATTGAAGACTTAGTAGAGGAATTAGGTAATTCTTGCTAATGAATATTTTACGAGCTTCAAACTGATTTGTATTGGTAAAAAATTTACATTCTTCCAAAAAACTTTGGTGGTTTTGGGGGGGCTTCAGCCCGAAAGCCCCCCCTGTAAATCCGCGACTATCTGTATTCATTGGTATTCTTTAGTATAATACTTCAGGGTTGGAGGTGATACATCTCCTTTACCCCATCGGTTCGTGCCTGAGAGGAATTGTGGAAAAAAGCTTTCAAGTTTGAAACTGTCCTCGGTTCTCGCCGATTTAAAGGCTGTATGAGTATGAATCACACATACATAATTCTAAAAAACATTTTTTTCTGATATCACCTGCTGCGTTTTTCTGATCTAGTGGCCTTCGAACTTGTTTATTTATTCTGATTGGCTCTGTCTTTTGACCAACGCGTTGGAAGAAAGAAAAATATAGAGTGAGAGAGAGTTAGAGTGTATGTGAGAGAGATTAAATTATTGTGAGGGAGAGAGAGGAGAGGTGTATTTGGTTGTTGATAGGTAGGTAGAGTACGAAAGAGCTTCGACCTCCATTTTGGTAAAAATAGAACTTGCAAAGCCAATGTGTTTGTGGCCATTGCATTTACTGTACCGGCTTTGATCTTGCCTAATATTTCTGTAACGATCCAGAAACAGTTTTCAATTTTATATAGAAATTCTCCCATTTTTGGGGGGGTGTAACTGTGCATATTCTTCTCAATGTCTATCTTATTATTTTTTCAATGTAGATTACGTATTGGAGACTCCAGTTAAGGAGTATAAGTAAGGTTTTCAACTGAACAGTCCCGTTTATGTCCTGTTGCCCCCACCATCATTGTCGGGCCACCCATTTGTCCCGTTTTGGCAATATTAGTTACTAATATTCTACGTCTTGAATTGGAATAGGTTTTTTTCATTTATTGATAGTTATTATTGCTCTTAATGATTTAAAAGCTAAACTTGAGTTCTTTATTTATTTCTTTATTTCTAATTACAATTGAACCTTAGCTCCAAAATCCCTCGTTATTATGGGCGGACTTTTATTATTATTCGGATGGTAAACGTCGATGGCATTAAAAACTTCGGTCTCGTTAGGGACATATAAGATTTGTGAGAATGACTACAAAAATTTATTTGTATATGTATAGAGAAAAAATAAAGTTTTTCCCCTATTTTCTGATCAATTTTCAACATTCCTTCTACCGGTACAAGTGCTCCTGTCCTCTCATTTGTAGAATAACCCCAAAACATATTTTTTTCGGGGTATTTAGGAGCTTGTTGCTAATAGGCCGGCGAAATCTAAACAGATCAGAATTTCCCTTTGCTGGGATTAATTTGTTCGCCACTGTAACTGACAATTAGGCTCCCTTTTTCATAGATATATAGTAGTATTCATATAACTTGGCAGCTGTAGCGGATGGGACATGCTATATCTTAACCCAACATTCTGCTGCCACGTTATATGAAAACTACAGTAGATGTAGTGATAGCCGCGAGCCGTAGCAGGTATCTGTTCAATCAGATAGAGATAAGCTGCGTTCTCGTAGGTCCTGTTCGTAACGGTGACCGATTAGATTGGCCAGCAAAAAATACACTGTTCTCTGCTGTAAAATCACTTCCCGGTGGTTCGGAACCCACCTAAAACTGTAGGTCCAACTCAATCACCATCATCCAACTCATTACCTACGCACAGGTCTCAGACCTACGTGGGCTTCATCCTCAAAAAAAAAGTTTTTTTTCCACCACATTTTGGGAAAGCTTTATCTACTTATTCATTTGTATCTACTTATTCATTTCCTATGTGGGCTTCATCCTCCAAACATTATCTATTCATTACAAAACAAAATCAGTTATTTCTGAGGTACTGCTTACTGCACCTGATGGGCAACAAGCCTCCAACCAGCTCTACCATCTATGTTGTTCACCTTCTCTCTCATCCTTGAACTTATCAGTTACTTGGTTTCTTGCCTGTTTGCTTGTTCTTCCTCTTATTTCAAATTTTCTTTGTTTTTATAAAGAAAAAGTAGTTATCAAGTCACATCTGTAGTGATTCTAATTGATTGTGCAGATTTTTGTAGTTGAATAAAATTAGCGTATGGCTTTTATTATGGTGGAGAGACCCTTACGGGTAGTGCCTCCTCGCCGTTTGAGCCACCTTGTGGGGAACATGGTGGACCTACTATTTAAGGTGGGCTCCGAACCACGGGGTAAGTGCTAATAAATAAATAGTTTATTGATGGAGGCAACAGGTAGAAACCTTTTTTGCCTCCTTTACAGAATACGATTCACATTTGAAATGATAGATAAGAAAAAGAGATAATAATTAGTCCTTAATGCTAGTTTGAAAGTAAACGTTTTTTTTGAGGATGAAGCCCACATAGGTCTGAGACCTGTGCGTCGCTAATGAGTTGGATGATGGTGATTAATGAGCTGGACCTACAGTTTTAGGTGGGTTCCGAACCACCGGGAAGTGATTTTACAGCAGAGAACAGTGTCTTTTTTGCTGGTCAATCTAATCGGTCACCGTTACAAACAGGACCTACGAGAACGCAGCTTATCTCTATCTGATTGAACAGATACCTGCTACGGCTCGCGGCTATCACTTCCCTTAAACAACTTTTGAAGCTTTTTAAAGCTTATAGCATCAGTTTATTGAAGCACAGCGCAGGCTATTGGCGGCTCTGGTAGCACAGTTGGTTGGAGCGCTTGTCTGAGATAAGATAAGGCTCTAGCTGGCTTCGTTTCCTATAGCCATGGGTTCAAATCTCATTCAGCCATGGATGTGTCTCATCATTCACCCATTCACCTCATTACCCACGCACAAGTCTTCAGACTCATGTGGGCATCATCAGCAATAAAACAAAATAAAAAACGGTCACCTATCAAGCGCAAGATGAATTTATTCTTTAGAAGAATTTATGACTGATCGCATGAATTTATTCTTTAGAAGAATTTATGACTGATCGTAGATACCCTTTTGAAGCAGAATGCTCTGATAAGCCAATTTAAGACGGAAGAATTAATAATTCTTCGGTGTCAAAGCACATACATGTTGACAAATATAGTAAGTAGGGCATTAAAAAAATTGAATCAGTTGCAATTTAGTAAAAAAATTGTTATCTAAAAATATTCTAGCGTAACAATTCAGCGAAATGTCTTGAACAATGTTTTTTGCAACCATTCTGATTCAAATCATTATAGCTGTTTTATTTATAACTGTATTAAAAATGATAGCGGTAGTGACAATTTTAACAGGTTTAGCCTACATATATATTCGTACTGTAATCAGCATCTCTTATTCATATAAATAGTATATAGATATATACAGGATGTTTCGGAACTCTCTACCAATACTTCTAGGCAGTGTTTCTGGACCACTAACAAAAGTAAATATCGTAATAAAAATTTTCTAAAATCCCCAGTTACTTACACAGCCGCCATTTTGTTTTTTCACTCATTATTTTTTTATTCGAACACCTCTGAATGTATAATTTTGAAATTTTGCAAACAGCTTTATAACAACTAAAACAATCTTTAAAAAAAAAATCAAAATTTTCCGACATCAAAAAACAAAATGGCGGCCATATAGAATCTTTGAACAGGATTAAATTAATAATGGCTGATGATATCAAAATTTGACTGGAATAACGTTTTCTATATATTTTTATTGCAAATCCAACGATACCTCACTTTCCAAGATTGTCTAACAATTAACAAAGATATGCTGCTTCTTAGGGTGTGCGGTGGTTGAGAACGGGTTGCAGTTTCTCGCTTCCAACCACTGCACACCCTAAAAAGTAGCATATCTCTGTTAATTGTTGGCCAATCTTGAAAAATGAGGTATCGTTGGATTTGCGATAAAAATATCTAAAAAACGTTATTCTAGTCAAATATTGATATCATCAGCCATTATTAATTTAATCCTGTTCAAAGATTTTAAATGGCCGCCATTTTGTTTTTTGATGTCGGAAAATTTTGATTGATTTTTTAAGATTGTTTTAATTGTTATAAAGCTGTTTGCAAAATTTCAAAATTATACATTCAGAGGTGTTCGAATAAAAAATAATGAGTGAAAAAACAAAATGGCGGCTGTGTAAGTAACTGGGGATTTTAGAAAATTTTTATTACGATATTTACTTTTGTTAGTGGTCCAGAAACACTGCCTAGAAGTATTGGTAGAGAGTTCCGAAACACTGTATAGTTCATACATACTATTCATCAGTTTAATATAAAGTTTTCTCTCATCAAAGTTTAATAATTTTTCTGATTGAAGTTTAAAGTTTAAACTCTGATTTAGAGTTGTTAGTAGTAGTAGTGATGACTGCCCCTCTCTCCCTTTAAAACGGCTTTTAGTGGAAAATCCAATAATTAAATCATCTTTATACCACAATAATATAAAATATAAAGTATACATACAAAATTAACTAATTTCAGAATATAACTAGAACACTTGTGGTGTTTTACAAGCTAATTCTTTTTGGTTATTTCATGGTATAATAATACAGGGTTTGAACTAAACAAAGACCTGTAATTAACATTGTCCTTTTTTTGTAATAATGGGTATTGTTTTAATATTTTGATTGTTTCTGTTCTTAAGTTATGGAAGAATTATATCTGTTTATTTTGTTTTTATATATTATATATTTTTTTTTTTTGAGGGTGAAGCCCACATAGGTCTGAGACCTGTGCGTGGGTAATGAATTGGATGATGGTGATTGATGAGTTGGACCTACAGTTTTAGGTGGGTTCCGAACCACCGGGAAGTGATTTTACAGCAGAGAACAGTGTCATATTTATATATATATATTTTTTTTTAAAGAGTATGTTATTGAATTGTATTTCGGTGAATATTTTTTGCTTTGTTTTTCGATTGTTTTACAATGAAAGGATGAGAATTGTTTGTTTTTTAGTTTTGTCACCTCATGGAGATACTGTAAGATCTTTATTACTTTTAAATTCATTATTGATTTCTCTCATTTCACGAGCTTTCTATGTTTACTAGTAATATTATTGAATGAACTCACAGCCAGCGCTCAAGTATTTACTTTGCTGGCTGTGCCAAAAATGTGTTATACACTTTATATTGTGAGTTTCTTATATTTGTATTTTGGCGAAATATAATATTATTATTATTATTACTTTTACAAAAAATGAGTAACTTACAAATAAAGTAATTACAAGAAATTTTTAGAAGTTTCTCATTTTTTTCTGGAATAAGGTACCTCCTAAAGCAAAAGCTGTATTGGAGGTTACCATATCCTAATTTAATTCACAGAGGAAAAAATTCACAATACTCAATGATAATCACCATCACAAAATCAAACACATGCTGTGTAATGGTGGTATTCACACTGCTTCAATCTGTTACACACCATACTAAAGCATGTGTTTAATTTTGCGATGGCGATTATCCTTGAGCATTGGGTGCTCCACTGTGCAAGCATCCTCATAAGAGCTGCCGAAAATAGAAACGCGGGTTCCGTGACGTAAGGTAGGATGACGAATTTTTGTGAAACATAAATGAATCAGAATGCTCAAATAGAAGCTGTGTAAGGTTTAATTTAATTTCTGTGTTTCACAAAAGTCACTCTGTGTCACGTTACCAATCCTATTTGCGTCGGGCGCGAACAGCTGATGATGGAAACGGTCAAATTAATTTCTATGTATCACAAAATGTCACCTGCGTCTTGTCACCAATCCTGCAATTTTATTTGCATTGGGCTCGAACAGCTGATGACGGGAACGGCGTGTGACAGACAGTTAAAATCTAAAAAACGCGCGTCTAACTACTGACGTCACAGCTAACGCGTTTCAGCTTCAGCTGCTGTTCAGCTAGCTTTTAGTTTAGGTCGCGTCCTTGTTTATAATGTTATAGAAGTGCTGCTGCTATTGCTGCACTGTGTTCAAAGCCCTCTGCTCTGTTCTACGAGCAAAGGTCAAATTCGGCCAATAGTGGTCACACAGTTACAAGGCTAGCGCAGTTCTTTTCGTCGCACTCTGACCTCCAAACGTCCTCTCTGGTTGTGCCAGCATCATCATCATTATCATACACATCATCATCGTCATCAAAAATACTATCTTCAAATCTTGCTAGTATAGTCCATGTCAAAATGATGTGTGAAAATTGTGTTGTGGCAGAATAAACGGAGACACCTTTTTGACATAAAGTACTCACGTATCAACGTATCATAATAGAAGTCATCATCATCATCAAAAATACTCGTACTATCTACTATCTTCAAATCTTGCTAGTAAAGCTTCCTTTTCAAAATGATGAGAAATTATGTTGTAGTAGACCGAACGGAGACAGCTATAGTGGCACCCACAAAATTCAGTGTTGTAATACTTTATATTAGATATAAGATTTTATACATACAGTATTTTCTGCAATGTTGATTTTTTTATTGCAAATAAAAATAACTCCTCTGGTGGGTGCTGTACTCACAACAAGAGAAATTAATATTATTATTACCTTTTTGTCATAAAGTACTTGCGTATCATAATTTAAATTTTAATATAAATCATCAATCATTATTATTATTATTATTACTAGCGGTTCACCCGTGCGTTGCAACGATATTTTAGTTATAATACTGCCATCTGGCGAATTCCCAAGAGCCTAGCACAAACCGCACCTTCCTAAAATGTTAATTTTTGTTTGGATAAATTGAAAATTTTGTTGTTTTTTTTTCACCAAAGAAATAATGGATGAAACATAAGCTGCTGAGCTTTGATTCACCCGTAAGGGCCCACCATATGATTAAAAACTGTTGATATCTATCAGTTGTTCCTTTAATGATAGATTTCTCCTTTTTGTGTCCAGCGAGGACTTTTGATCTTCCAACCTTCACAGGAACCATCTCGGGACTATTCTACATTATGCCTGAAAATTTGATAAAAATCGGTTCAGTAGTTTTGGAATTTACTGGGAACATACATACATCCTTATGTGGTAATAAAACTTGGAAGAAATGTATCCAAAATCGTGCAATACTTGGTTTTTAAACGTTTATTATTCTGTTAAAAAAAGTTAATTTAGTTTTTTTATATTTAAAGACATTGTCAAAAAAGTTTTCAATACTGTTAAAAACTTAAATCCCGATCGAAGCTCTTGTTTTTTCAGAAGGCCGCGTAAAATGCCTTCGGGGCCGTGACAGACAGACAGAAATTGAAATAAGACTTGTTTCGGCTTCTTTAATGTATAAAACGTAAAAATAACCAGAAAATATATAATTCTGATAAATGTACAGACAAAACTCTAATTTTATTTATAGAGATTATTATTATTATTATTATTATTATTATTATTATTATTATTATCATCATCAACAACATCATCATTAAATAGTACCTTCTAATATTGCTGGCATAGCGTTCAAATCAAAATGACGGGAAGTACTGTAAATACCGTAATTTCTTGAGGCTGTCCAAACTTATTGTATTAGAGCGATCTCGTACAGTTGTCTATAGTACAGTTTATGGAAGAAGTTCTACTTGTAGTTCTGGAAGTTCTAGTGGTCTTCTTCCATAAACCTTGATCTAGATGTATCAAGCAAAAGAGAGACAAACCAAAACAAAGGTTTGCGTTTATGTGAGTGAAAAAGTAATGACTCATATCAGCTGTAGACCGATCGATTAAATTCTACCAGTTCACACTGAGTTCAGTATCACATTCGCTGTCACAGTTACCGGTTCACTTATATACTGCGCGTTAATAATTTGTATTTCTGTAGTTAATTGTGAATCGGTCTTGTTGTTCGAAGATACACTCTCGCACGCGCATCGTTGTTTACATCGTCACCACTTTCCCTGAACAGAGTATAGAGATAATAATAATAATAATAAATATTATTATTAGAGTATAGAGATGGCTGTATTTGTATAATTTTTCTTGAACTTTGATTTCGTTGATCTAGGCCCAGTTTTGAAGTTAATCGCAATTTCTGATGCGTTTTTAGATAGATTAGATTGAAGTGATTTATTTAGATTACGAGTATTTGTACTGCTAGAGAGAGAATAGAATGGCTGCCTTTACTTTTTTGCCTAGGAGGGCGAAGTTAGGGCGCAGCCGGCCCTCTCTTACACTTAACCCTCCAAAACAATACTAACTTACTAACTACAAATTTGAAAATCATTAAGAAGAGATAAAAAAGTAAAACATTTAATTTAAACTGAAAAAGCAATCTAACAAAAAAATATAAAGGAAAAAACTATTGAAACTTAATAGCCAGAACATAAGAAAATATAGGAGTAAGAATCAAAATAAAAGCTACAAATATAACAAATCGTAATTAATTAATCGTACGTAATTTTTCATCAAAAGTTTGAAAATGCTACTAGCAAAAAAGAACAAGAAAAAACAGTAAAAAGTGAAAATAAAAGAGTTAATTTAAACACAGAGAAGAGAGAGAGTGGGAGAGATTGACTCATGACGCTCATAGGCAAACCCAGATTTTTTTTGTGTGGAGGTATCAAGTAGAAAAATATTTCGGGGAGGGATATCTTCTGAAAAAATGTTTCTCACCCTTACAAAAGTCATAGAGCCTTTTTTTTTTAGCGTTGGTTGAAAATTTCTAGGGGGGGGGGGGGGGGAAGGAATCATCCCGTTTATCCTCCTCGGTTTGCGTCTGGCTAGAACACTGGGATGACGTAGGGTAGACAAACCCATTCGCCCAAAAGCCCAGATTCAAATGATATGCACTAGAATATGTATTAGTGAATACAGTAAATGTATGTATAGAATAGATGCATGCATGTCAAAGTTTATGTTGAAAATACGCATGTATTCTACGAGGTACTTAAGCGTGGGCGTTTATGACGTATGGACGTAAATAACGCAACGTGTAAATCTGTCCGCTTTGAAACGTGATGTAAAATACGCTCATGAGCCCTGGTTTACAAGTAGAATCCATGTACAATAATAATTCATGGATAAATCCCTCTGTAAGTTTGAATAATCAGAATAAAATTTTACAGAAGTTAAATTACTTAATTCAAGTTGGATAAATTATTCACATTGATCAAACATTTCTTTATTCAGAGTAACATTGTGTAAATATATTTTATTGTACCGAAGAATATACATTATGAATAATCTTTCATCTATAAATTTTATCTAAAAAAAAATTTTTTTTTGTGTTTCAGGTGAGTTATCATCTGTCAATCAAACTTGAACTGTCAAACAGTCATTATTTGTCTTCTTTTGTGTCTTCCTATGTGAGTATCTTAATTTTCTGGTAATTTTGCAATGCCTAAAAAATACCATTTTATTCTTTAAATATTTTAATATTTTTTCTTTGAACTTTTCCTGGAAATATTCTTGTTTCTTATTTTTGGGTTTTTGCATCGTCTGAATTCTATTAGAAGCAATCATGATAGGAGCAATAATGGTTTCAATAATTTGTTTGTTGTTTACCATAGCCACGAGATCAAAAGTTTTATTCAAAATTTAATATTATAAGCTTTTTTCAGCTGTTTTGAGTGAACTTTCAAATTAATTGCCTTCAAGTGAAAAGCAATCATTTTATTACTTTTTGAGAGGAGTATTTTGGTAAATCTAAATGTAAGCATTAAAATTAACCTCAATGTTTTGCATAATTAACCTCAATTAATAGTCCCTAAGTGAAAAAGAATTATTTTTTTATTTTTCGAGTGAATGTTTTTAGCAAATCTAAAAATTTAGTCTGTGTTAACCTCAATGTTTTGAACAATGTAACATATTCGAAAATTGTGTGAAGAGAGCAGTTTTGGACTTGAGTCTTTTGCGCCTTCACATTCATTTTAATACATCACAATAAATAAATAATCAATTTAACAATTTATTGATTAATCGTGGGAGAACTGTAAGCAATGTTTTCTGATAAATTTAATAAAAACAGCAATCTACATTGCACAAAAAAAAAATGTTTTATAATGGTTTCAAATTATTAATAATATGGCAGCTGATAATAAAAATATGTAATATCTGTAGATTCAGAAGTCAGAGTAGAAATACAAAGAAAGTCAAATACAAAGACGTCAGAGTAGAAATACAAAATACAAAATGAATAGAACAATTTTCCCATTTTCTTCACTGCTTAGTCAACCGTCAGAATGATGTGAAGATTATCCAATTTTCTTTGTCATTAACTTTTAAAGAGTCATTGAACTCAGTGTAATTGCTCCCATAAGACACAATGAACTGTTATTGTGATTCGTGAGTTCAGAGAAAAATACATAAATCACAAGAGTACGCTGGTTAATTGGAACACTAAAAGGCTGTGCTGTACATCACTTACTAAATTGACAAATTTATACTGTACATATTTTTTAGTACCTAGGGTCATTGCTCTTGCATGAAGTAAAAATATTTCGTGTTTATTTATGGAGTTTATTGGTTGTCTCAATAAATAATGATGATCTTGTAAGGTTGTATGTTATGATATTTAACATCTAGTTGATGATTAATATAATGATTGTCATTGATAACTGTAGCCATCTTATCCCTATCAAATTTCCCCCAGTGGCGGATCCAGAAAATATTTTTTTGGGGGTGGCTGGTTTGCTACTGATGATGGGGGGGAGGGGGGGGGGGGTAGAGGTGAACTGAAAACAAGTATTGTGAAAGCTTTGAGTTTTTCATAATCAAACATACCCGAACGATTGGGAAATAAAATACTCCTTTCGCAGGACCTGCAAAACTTAGCGAATTTCTGTATTTTTTCAAATATTTATGAATATCTATAGGCTATATATTTTTTTAATTTCTGGAAAAAAACACAAAGCGTTCTGTACTCTAGGGACCCCAAAACAAGATTATATCGAGGTTCAGGGTGAAAGTAGCACATCAAAACAAGTTTCCATCGTGGTCCAGGGTGAAGTAGCACATCACGACCCACTGTAATATCTGCATTTCAAGAAATTCGCTCAAACCCTCCCCCCACGAAATTAAAATAATTTGAAATTAAAAAAAATTAGCTCCATATTCGCTTTTATCACCAAAAAATACTGATAACTAATCACTTTTTTCATATTGCACAGAAATTGACAAATTAAAAAAATTTCGACGCCATTTTGAAAATGGCTGCTTTTCTCAAAACGCACTGGTTTTTCGAGGTGGATGAGTTGAAATTCGGATTCAGCGCCTCAAAAACCATAAGGAGCAGTCAAGAAAAAAAAAGGTTAAAGTTTTTTCCTGAAACACTTTTTTAGCACCAAATAACTAACTCCATAGGGCAAGATACAGCTTTTGACAACAATGGTTTTTTCTTGATATCTTGAAAATTTGTTGAGCTAGAAGGCAGTGCAATACCTTAAAATTTTTGACTCCATGAGCTCTATGTTAAAGTCTAACAATAGAACTAAAATTTTCAAATACAACCCTTTTTTTCTTGAAAACCCCTAATTTTGGCGGGAAAATACCCCCGAAAAGGGGGTTAACCTTTTTGGATTTTCTTGGCTAACGAACTTGTCCAAGCTATTCACAAGAGGAAAGTGTATACCAAATTTGGTGAAAATCGGACATCTCCTTCAAAAGTTATCGTGCTATCAGACACATAGATAGATATATATATATATATATATAGATATATATATATATATATCTACATATATAACATTTTGTGCCACTATGATTTTTGTACTCTGGGGGCTCCAAAACAAATTTCCATCATGGTCCCGGGTGAAAGTCGCACATCACGACCTGCTGTAATAGCTGAATTTGAAGAAATTCGCTAAAATAGCTTTACTAGTGCTTTGAACCATATCGGCGATAAAATTAACTTAAATTTAAAGTATATTGGGAAATTTTGATTGAATTATGGCTGAATCTGGTGTGTTCAACAGTTTGTCAAGGAACATAGACCTAGTATTATTCCGGTATTACGGTCATATTATTAAATTTTTAAGAATGAAAATCAATGTGGGAGCTTTAATAAGATACAAATTTTTCAATGAACTAATGTTTCATCAAGATTTAATAGATAAACTTTGTGTGAATTCCACACTGTAAAAAGAGATGTTTTTCTAAAGTTTTTATCTGACGATTAGTTTTCCTCTTATAGAAATATGGGATCTAATGTTACAATTGAAGACTTAGTAGTGGAATTAGGTCATTCTTGCTATAATGAATATTTTACGAGCTTCAAACTGGAGGTTTGATTGGAAAAAATTTACACTGGAGGTTTTGGGGAGGGCTTCAGCCCGAAAGCCCCCCCTTTAAATCCGCCACTGATTCCCCCCATAAAATAACATCTACGTACAATATGCTTTAGGCGGCTCTGGTAGCGCAGTTGGTTGGAGCGCTTGTCTGTGATTAGATCTGGCTCTGGCTGGTTTCGTTTCCTACAGCCTTGGGTTCAAATCTCATTCAGGAATAATGTTTCTCATCATTCACCTATTCACCTCATTACCTACGCACAAGTCTCCTGACTAATGTTGGCATCATCATCTGCTATAAATATTTAAAAAAATCTACTTTGAACTAAAAATTAATCTGTCATATCATACAGTGTGAATCTCATTGTTTCTGTAATATTTTTTCATTTATTGTGACAAAATTACAATGAATGTGAAGGCAAAACGAGGTTAAAAACTGTTCTCTTCACAAATTTTATAGTAGTTTATGCAACGATTTTATTTTGACCCTTATTAAGGCACGAGTTAGATGTAAGTTATAACACGAGCGAATGCGAGTGTTATAAATATCTCACGAGTGCATTAATGACCAAATAAAATCGTTGCATACACTATTTTATCTACGACCACTAGTATACATTTAATTGAAACAATATCATTTTACCTGTGACGGTCAGAGATACCTAACCTCTCATCTCAAATACGAGAAGTTATAGTAGATTGTTAGGTTAAAGCAGCTGGTGTAGCAGTTTGATCAAATCAGCTGATAGTTTCACAATATTGAATTACGATATTGATTCCATCAAAAATGCTTCTGATTGGTCCAGAACCCGTGTTATAATGTAGAACCTGTACTATAATGAGTTCATTATGCAACGGGTTTCAAAAAGCATTTCGAAAAGACAGCTGTTTTGGCAACAATTGTGGAACTGTAATGTATACATTATGACATGGTCGTAGATAAAATATGTTATATCATAGATGAGGGAGTAAGGTTAGGTTAGGTTAGGATGGTTCGTCTATGGTTATATTCATCATCTTATGTTGATAATTAACTCATTTAGGGATCTTTACACATAATTATCATTCAGATATTTCAATAGATTTTATTTAATCCAATTGGTTCCAATTTTCCAGACAGTAAATTATTAATTGATAAGATTTTGTAACAGGCTTGTCACAATTACGTCATTGAGCATAATGACGTAGTGATTGAAATAAAGACAAGTTGTCTGCACAGAACAAGAGCATTGTAAACGCCGTCTCTTGTTATCAAGCACGTCAAATCCAGACTTCAATTAATTGAACACAGAGATAATGTGTTGTTCTATTGTCAATTGCACGCGTTATTCATTGTCAACATCCACACAACATTATTATTGCCGTGATCATTTAATGGTCCACTACCACTCACTCACCTTCCAGCTTTCATGTTTTACAGCTCTTTGTCTCTTATTAGTTTCATTTTTTTTGTCTTTCCTCCAATATTTTTATGTATTTTTTATTGTTACTTATATTGGTAAATAGCTGCTCTAGATAAAATATTTGAAAAAATATTAAAACATTTTTTATTGTTACTGAATAGCAGCTCTAGATAATTTTTTTGGAAAAATATTAAAACATCTAATTTATTAAATTCTCAAACTGCAGCTGGAAGTATTTTTAAAAAATTGAAGCATTTAAAAATTACTGTATTTTGCATACGTTTTGGACCATGAAGAGTGAGTGAATTACTATACAAGATTATAAAATTTAATAATAATGTCGCGTGACCTGGCTGGCTCAGGTCTGGTGTCAGAATTGTCAGGTAGCAACTGAACAAGTTCAGGGTTCAGGGCCTCTGACGTGACTTAACGACTGTTTTTAGGCAGCCGGGACCGACAGCTTAACGTGTCCTCCGAAACACGGGAGTGGCCCGAGGTAAAATCTTTCGGTCAGAACTGGGATCGAGCCTTTATCAAATTTAATTCTACAGTATCAATTAACAAAGTATTGACTACTAATACTAATAGTGGTGACAAATGTATAATTAAAACAATGTATAATTAAACAAATAAGAACTGGAAGAGAAATAATCAAAAATAAATTATTGAAACGAAAAATAGAATGGAAGATAAAATTCAATTCAATTCAGTTTATTGCCATTTTAAAAACATTTTTTTTACAATAAGCACTTGTAAAAGAAATACAAATCAGAATAATTTTACAAAAAATTTTATGAATAAAATAAAAATAAAATAAAATACTTAAGATTTCTAGTTTGTCTTATCTTAATGGCATTGCTAGCATAGACAAAATGTCTGATCGCTAGCAATGAGTTGAGGTTTAAAAGATTGAATAAAGTAGATATTATATGAGCTCACAAAAACTTTCACATCGATACACTTCCTTTCTCTATTGAATATTGTCTCATATTTCATATGAACATTTATAAGTACTTGGAGCTTTTCCATTCATTTGATTTCAATTTTCCCTCTCTATTCACTTATTTCCTCCCCTACGTTATCACAGATGAGTAGGTAAAAAAAATTTAAGCTAGTTTATGAGCTAGTTTAAGCTAGTTTAGGTTTTATCATAGATTTATAGGCCATTTGCTCTTTCAACAAAATTCGAAAATTCCAGCAACCGTAGTGTTGAAGCCGCATAAAACGTGTTTGTTTTTTTTTACATGTTACATTTCACATTAATGTCAAGCATTACTTATTAACACATTGTTTATGCTAAGTGTCGCCAATACAATAAGCAATACTCAAAAGATTTAATTGAAAAATTAGAAAGTTATCTTGAAGAATATATTAGTTTTCACCCAGTCATCAACAAAATTTGTGAATTTTTTGTTTTTTTTATGAATTATTAGGTTTCTGGGTATCTTATTTATTAGGATATTGCAGTTGTGCTCAAACTGTCTTCTACTTACTGAAAGTCTGGAGAATCTGATCATAAATTGATTTGTACATGATGGACGAGTATTGTAACTGAGTGCTCGGAGTTGTGGTGAATATTTAGTTTTCTTAATAGATATTATTAAATTTTTAATATATTGCTGCCTGATTGTGAGCACATTAATTTCTTGAAAAATAGCTCTACTAGAATAAATTCTGGGTTTACCCAAAGCTGCTCGGATTAAAAACTTTTGCAAAATGAAGACTTTCTTCAGATGAGTGTCATATGCACCACCCCACACCTCTATACAATAGGTGAAGAGAACATGTGCATATGCTAAATAGATATTTCTTATGATGTCATGGTTTGCTAACTGGTTGATTTTGTAGAACGTGTGAATGAAATATTTATTTCAACTTGGAGCAAAGGTATAGAGTATGAGCAGTCCATTTTAAATGATCGTCTAACATAACACCCAGATATTTTATTGATTTTACTTTTTCTATTTCTGGACACATGCAGTTCAGAGTCTCGTGATTTTCTTCAGTATTATGTAACTTAAGTTTTAAATTTGAGTTTGGTTGTCCATGTTCGTTGGAAGAAAAGGTTATAAATTTTTTTTTTTATAATTTAAAGTTAGAATATGGCTCTTTAACCATGTATGAATTTTCTTTAGTCCAGAGTTAGCTGATTTGAAAGTGTCATCCCAATTTTTACCATGGAAAAGCAAGGCTGTATCGTCAGCGAATGAGACAATGCTGCAATTTGGTATATTTAGATTGAGTAAATCGTTGACATAGATAAGGAAAAGGAGAGGAGATAGTACAGTTCCCTGAGGTAGTCAAATGAATAAAAAAAATGAATAAAATGAATAGAAATAGAATGAATCCCCAAGAGGGCGGAGGCGGAGTTAGGGCATAGGGTCCTCTCTTCCACTTAACCCTCAAAATTGATTTATTTACAAAATTGACTTTTTTTCGCACGTTATAAAAAATGAGTGACGTGGGTGAAGTAATTTTCCTTCAAAGTGAAATTTCTAGTTCAACTTGGTCGTAACCTAAAATTTGGATTTTTTATTTGAAAAAATTTGTAAGAAAGCAGTCAGTAGTGGGCTGTGACTGTGCCTATTGTATCTTTACTTGACTGTTTATTGTTTTATGAATGAATAAATAAGTGCAGATAAAAAAGCCCTGTCTACCATTTGAGATAATGGGGTAAAATGGGGGATGAACTGTTCATCCTGTTGACCCACAAATATGGAGAAAAAACTGATTTACAATAAATTATGAAAGTGAAGTACAAAATAAAAGTAATAAAGAGCGTGTGTGTATGAGAGAGAATGTCAATAAGAGAGAGAGTGAGAGAGACGGCTAGTCAATATTGCACAGAGAGGAAAGGATTTGAAAATTGTAGAACTCCCTCTCAGCTCACAGTGAACGAGTAGCTCACGTTTTGCTGTTCTGAAGCAGAAAATAACCCCAGCCACGCATGCGCGTTGATGACGTAATAGGCCAGCCATCGATTTTCAAATAGCGTCGCGACGAGCACCTTGGTCCCCCTCTTTGGTGGGTGGGGGGTGGTCCCCCCAACCACGTCCCTCACATGTTCGTCGGCGCTCGCAGACCTCAACCTTCCCCCACCATTGCTACTTCAGGGTTAGTATTCGATAATATACTGGCCGGTGAAGATGGTGGGGGAGGGGGTAGCGTCGGCGTCGGAGGGTACGAGAGGGGAAGGTCAGGGGGGTTTTTACCCCCTTGTTAGGGGAGTCGGCCACCGCGACTCTGTGCTCTTGCGTTCACCATGCAGAAGGTCTTCGCTTGGCTTCAGAGGTGAACGTGATTGAATCTGTTTTTGTTTCTCTACTATATGAAAACTCAAAAACATTCTATTGTACTTCCAAAATACGTGGTGGTTTTTAGTACGGGTACAGCCTAGCATTTGTAGTTTTAACCTTGTGCGTGAGTGAGTTCAGTATCGATTAGCTAGTGCTGTTAGAGACTGAAGAAAGACTTGGAAAAGATAAGACTAAATGATAGGGAAGAATTTGATTCTTCATTGTGATTAGTGAGTGTTGGAGAGACAGAAAAAAATACCTAAAACAGAAAAAGTAAAAGGTAGGAAAGACTAGAGAGAATAGTGGATAGTTAACCTAGAGTGTGTATCTCCTAGTAAGTTTTATACTTACTATAGTATGTTTTATAAATAATAGAGAAAACTAAAAAACAGAAAGCAGCGTGTGTTATTCCGAGTATTGTCTAGTAAGTTTTATAGTAAATTTTGTAAATGATGAAGAAAGGAAAGACTGAAAGTAGAAACTTAGTGTTATAGAGACTTGAGCTGCTTCAAAATTGATAAATTGGAAAAGCAAAAAAGCAAAGAAAAGCCGGCAAAAGTGATTTTGCTACGTTTATTGAAGACGGCTTCGTCTAAGTCGGCCTCTGCTTCTTTTTCTTCTTCTTTGGCTTCGTTGCCAAAATCAGCTGATGAAAAGAAATGGTAAGCGTTGTTGTAGTTACAGTACTTGTTTTCTTTTATTTGCCATCTTCTTTTAGTTTAGTTGAGTTGGTTGCTAACTATGTAGTTAACTAATAACTCGTCGTTCTTTCTGCTCCTAGAAGTTAATATATTTCCTTGTATTTGTATAATTGTGATGTTTTACTAGATAACCAAAATTGGTTTTTACCAATTTTTACACGAATTTTTACCCATTTTTACACGACTGCCGTACATCTATATAAATAAAATTAGAGTTTTGTCTGTACGTTTATCAGAATTATATATTTTTTGTTATTTTTACGTTTTATACATTAAAGAAGCCGAAACAAGTATTATCTCATTTTCTGTCTGTCTGTCTGTCACGGCCCCGAAGGCATTTTACGCGGCATTCTCCTAAAAAACGAGAGCATCGATCGGGATTTAAAGTAATTTATCAGTATTGAAGACTTTCTTGACAATGTCTTTAGCTATAAAAAACAAAATAAACTTTCTTTTAACCGAATAATAAACGATTAAAAACCAAGTATTGTGGGATTTGGATACATTTCTTCCAAGTTTTATTACCCCATAAGAACAAATCACGTAATTTATCATGATATATCAATCAGCTGTTCTCAAATATTTTCTCTGATAACTGTCACTGAATTGTTTACGTTCTAAATTGTTTACTAAACTGCTAACAACTTCATAATCGTTGCTATCAAAAAAGCCGAAACATATTGAGTCTTATTTCTAAACATAATCCGTACGAAGGACGGGCACAATAGCTAGTATTGTACAATATTATTTGTACATGTATATTACTCACGTACATGTGTAATATTAATTCATCTATATAGAGAGTATACATCTTTATAGAGAGATAAGCTACGTTCTCCTGGATATTCCTTGTAAGGGTGACCGATTAGATTGGCCAGCAAAAAAGACACTGTTCTCTGCTGTAAAACCATTTCCCGGTAGTTCGGAACCCACCTGATACTGTAGGTCCAGCTCATCAATCACCATCATCCAATTTATAACCCACGCACAGGTCTCTGACCGATGTGGGCTTCATCATCCAAAAAAAATCCTTGATTAGAGTACGCTGTACACATATATACTCTACGAAACTCGGCTATCATAGGCTTACAGCTTTGGATGTTAATTAAAGTGTTACAATTAATTAAAGTGCTACATTTAAATTAAAGTGTTACAGTTTGGATAAATTTAGAGATCATAATATCTCCTTATTATAGTAGGCCTACTAAATTTGATAAATCGACATTGAACATTGGCTCTCCTCTCCAAAACAATGGAAGATTGCAAATCACTTGTGATTGTGCCATATAGATTAAGCATATTGTGTGGAAAGCTCTGTCAATTTATCTGTCTTCTAGGTTTTGGATTCATACATTTTTCCCCAATAATGTCTTTGAGAACTATAAGACATTTTTACAACTTCTAGAACAATGTGTGCAAAACTGGCAGATTAGTTTTCAGACTAGTTAAAAAGCTAGCATCTTACGGTCATATTTCGTGATCTATGTATGGCCTAACCTTGTAAAAATCGTTAATTTTGCTGATAAGAGACAGAGTCCTTGTCGTTATACCACTTTCCACAATAATTGCCACTAGTTTCAAGTTGACAATCACAATCACCCTTTCATTCTCCCAAACTCTCTCACGCTCTCACACACTCCCTCACTGACTCTCTCTCTTCCTCTGTCCTTCTTACCCTGCATGAGAGACCATGAAATCTGAGCCAATTTTCTTCCGTTTACGTCAGTACGACTTTTTTCTGCAATTATGCATCTGCTTTGTAACATGTGCTTTCTATTTTCAGAGTGAATGTTTTGAGAAAATTGAAACAGAAATTAATTTTTGTACACTATTCGACTTGGAGTTGTGAGCGTTTTAGCATAACTAATTGGAAATGAAAGCGATGAACACTGGATTTTACTAAAAAACTGTTGGATTTCGATTTTCTTCGCTATTTTACTCAATAATTTAAAGATTTAAAAATACATCAGAAAATGCTATATAGATTGCACAATTGCAGTGTTAATAATATTGTTATACGGCATGCTTCTACTCGCAAAATAATATTTTTCATTTCCCCATTTTTCAAATATTTTAAAAATCATATTTTTGAACTGTTTCAAATTTGAAATGTCTTCCTAAAAATTTCCTGCTACCCACCCTAAAATTCATCATTACGGTAGTCATGGCATAGCTCCTAATTTTCCAGAAGAGAGATCATCGCTCTCATACAGACACTCTCTCTCTCTCTCATGTTTTACTTGTTTATTTTCTCCACCAACCGAACATGTCTGCCGAACATTGTTGGCGAATACAAAAAACAGACAAACATTAAGCATATGGGTCACCAAACATGTTCGTGAGTTCAATTGAAATGTTCGGTCTGTGAGCGAACAGTGACGACCAACAACAGGTTCCCGCCACTACTCCCACCACACCGGTCATAATATTCGAGAAGGCGTCCACACCAACATCAAATAATGTTCGGCGACATCAGATAATTCCAGCGAACACTGTTCGCCGAGCATGTTCGGTTGTTGGAGACGTGGCTTTAAGATTTCCAGACATTGATAAGTTCATTAACACAGCGCTATTTTTATTGCATTTGTTCAAAAATTGAAAGTTTCCTGAAAGATCTCTGTTGAAGTTGAAAGTTTCCTGAAAGATCCCTGTTGAAATAGTTGAAACATTTGAAGATTTAAAGTTCTGAAATTAATATACAAACTGAGTTACATATTCTTCTTATCATCTCCTCTTTATTTAGAACTAATACCTTTTGTCAACTTCTCTTTAGGTAGAACCAGTGGCGTATCTAGAGAGTCAGTCCGGGGGGGATTACCAATAATGTTATTGCTATTAAAATTATTCTAAAAGGGGGTTCGAGGGGGCTCACTCGGGAAATTTTTGAAAAATAGTCCCTTTAAAATCACACTTCAAGCGATTCTATACATGAATTAATCCATTTCATTATTTTTTTAACCCACTATGTGTTTCAAAGTGATTTGTATGTAGTTTTGCAAAATTATCAATGTGAGATACAGAATCTTGTGCTAAAAATTTTGTTGCTCGAGAATTCAAACTTGAAAAAATGTTCAATTTAAAAAAAATTCCATTTCTAAGGGGGCTCGAGGGTACTCCCCCGGAAATGTTTTGAAAACTAGTCCCTCTAAAACCATATTTTTAGCGATACTTCTCTGACGTAAAAGCATTGATGTAACTAGAGGGGGGGGTGGGTAATCTGGGGGGGGGGGGGGGATGACCAATGTTGTTATGCGATCGGCAGTTCATTTAGAGCTGGTTAATCTTCTTTGACTCTTTTGTCAAAAATTGTCCCTCATGACTTGTAAAAATTTTGAAATTTCTTTTGTCTTCTGTTCTCTAGGGGGGGGGGGGGTCTATATCCCTTATCCTTTTCCTTAGTAAGTAGAAGTTTCCTTAGTAAGTTTTCCACTGGGTAGAAGTAATACTTTTTTAGGAGGGAATTCATTAACAAAGACCACAGTTATTAAACAATACGTTGTTAGCGTAACTATTATGAAGTGAGAAAATGTGTTAAGTCGGTTGCATCACCAGGAAATATGGAAGTTTAGAAGTTTAGGTAATGGCTGCTTGAAGTTAATGGCATTGCATGTGATTCAGAAAGTTGTCGGAATAGTGTGATTGTGTTGTGCGGCATGTTTTGTTACCTTGAGAGCTGGTTAAATCAAGTGACCTCGGTCAACTAAACCGTGTAAAGGAGTAGTAGCGAGCAGCGCCTTGCGTCTTCCAGTCAAGGATGAGACCTCGGCCTACCCCTTACTTCTCTTAGATCACAGACCTCTATCAAGTCGTTGAAGACCTCCACAACCTCCTCCTTCCCCTCCTCATCCTCATCTTTTCCTCTCCGTCCCTCCTGCCATGTGACCCTCACAATTGGATTCGAGCAACTTTCACAAATAAAATCGGTACGGTACATTCGTTGAATCTGCAAGTATATTTTGTATTCAGTTATAATACTCTTCCAACTATTAAATACAGTTGATATACATAATAATAGAGTTGAATGTCAGTACAACAAAATCGAGGCAAGAAATTCTTCAAGTAGTTAGTTGTTAATGTATGTGTGAAGTGATAGCCGTGAGCCGTAGCAGGTATCTGTTCAATCAGATAGAGATAAACTGCGTTCTCCTAGGCACTCATTGTAAGAGTGACCGATTAGATTGGCCAGCAAAAAATACACTGTTCTCTGCTGTAAAATCACTTCCCGGTGGTTCGGAACCCACCTGAAACTGTAGGTCCAGCTCATCAATCACAATCATCCAACTTATTACCCACGCACAGGTTTCAGACCTATGTGGGCTTCATCCTCCAAAAAAAGTATAATACTTAAAAATTCCATTTGTAAGGGAGTTTAATGGAATTTTTATCTTTTCTTTTCCTCCTGCATCTTCTTCGTATTCTTTTTCTTCTTTATTTTCTCCCCGTTCTTCTACCTGCCCTCCTTCAATCCCTTATTCTCCAGCGTTAGAGTTTCGTCGATAGATAACAGCAAGTAGCTGTTTGTTATATAGTATAATTCACAACTGAACATTTATTCAATTTATTATTTTATTTCAACGATTTTCAAAATCTATTGATCATAACGCGAATTGAAGAGAGCACGTCACGTAGTAAGGTCACTGATGGTATTCTAAAGACCTACACAAGCAAGTTAGTCAATTCTCAATTATTGTAAAAGTATGGGTTGAAGGAACCAATTATTATTATTATTATTATTATTATTATTATTAATTATAATTATTGACAGACAGTCCCCATTTCTTTCCAATTAAATATAATGCTAGCAGCTCAGTTCTTATCAGAAGGAATTCTGTTTATTTATTTATTCATTTAACTTACATACAATCAATGTGAATACAACAGGCTATTGCCCAAAACTGCTTTTCACAAAATTTTAAAGTAGGATCAAAATCTTAGGTTAGGTCGCTGTTTCACTTGAAATTTCACCTTGAAGCAAAATAATTATTCACAATCACAAGTCTTTTGCAGGTAACTAATATTAATTTTTTTCATTTCAAACAAACACTATCACTGTCCGAAAAAATATGATTAAGTAGCAAACTATGTGTACTTCAAGTTGCAATTTTCATATTTTTAAAGATCGGGATGACATCTTATGTATTTATGCTCCTTGTTATGTCATAATAATGATAATTGACACGGTGTAGGTATAATTAAATTATTTTTTTTTTTTTGGAGGATGAAGCCCACATAGGTCTGAGACCTGTGCTTGGGTAATGAGTTGGATGATGGTGATTGATGAGTTGGACCTATAGTTTTAGGTGGGTTCCGAACCACCGGTTATATATATTATATATATAATTCGCTACCTTGTGAGATAAATTTTGAATTGATCTCCAGGTGGTGGGGAGTGCCGTCTTTGGTGGGGGGGGGATGTAACGGCACGATGTGGCGTAAGGAGGGTTGAATGAAAGAGAAAACAAGTCTTTCGCTATCAAGAACATCAACAACTACCCTGATCAAGAAGCGAACAGTGTGTAAACAGGAGCCGCCGGCTGGCTTGTCTAGGCCTGTCTCAGACTCAGTTGTTGAATAGAAGTGGTGTGAGAAGGTTCGGGTTCGAGACCGGACGCATTTCAGTCTCGTGCCGTCTGTTGCAGTGTAATAACAGCTGGTGACCGAACCTTTCTCGGAAATTTTGATGATGATTCAGCCGAAAACGTTTGTCGGTCGCGAGTGAACAGTTCGGGAGTGTGGCCGGCTTTGTTTTTCTGTTAAAAATTGCGTGAATCATGCAAAATTTCAATACAATACTGGAATATTTGTGTAATCGAGATCAGTTGTGCTAAAACTTTGATAAATTGTGCCAAAATATCAATAGAACACTGGAAATATTTGTGTATTCGATCATTTGTGCTAAAAATTGGATAAATAGTGTCAAAATATCAATTGAATAGTGGAAATATTTTTAATCTAAATAATTTTTGCTAAAACTTGGTTAAAACGCGCCAGAATATCAATGGAACACGAAATGTCCATTTGTGCTGAAACCTAAATCGTGCAAAAATATCAGAACCTAACCTAACCTAAGTGAAAGAGTGGAAATATTTTAATTTGTGTAATAACTTGTGCTAATCGTTCAGTTATTTGAAAAACGTGTGATGAATCGTATCCTCTGAGTATTGTAGATTAAAGCAGACTGCCCAATATTGTTATGCTTTGGTTAGATAGGGTTTCATCGTGTAGAATTGTTTCTTTTTGTGTAGAAGTTTTGTAATATTTCTTTATTACATAAATATATTTTTTGTTCGATGGTACTTGAAAATGATTCAATTACTCTGATTCATAGTAAGTAGGGTTAGAATACAAAAATTACTTTACAATTTTCTTCACTGTTTGTTTTTGAACATTATTCCACATAAAACTGAAAAAAGGAGAAGTGAAAATAGAAAGAAAAGCTAGTTAACCAACAACGAACGAACTAATGGTGATGCATACGTTCTGAATTAATTACACACAATAATACACACCAGTATTGTGGATGATTCACGGTTTTATTTGAAAAAATTCTTCGTTTTGAACAAATTTACTTTTTGTAAAATAAGTATTTAAATTGAATTGAAAATTCATCTATAGTTTATGTAGACATAGTTTGTATAGACAAGTATTCTTAACAAATTACTTACATTTTTGTCAATTTTTAATGAAATTGCTTTTATAGTTTTGACAAAGTATTTAAACTAACAAAGTGATACTCGAAAAATTTTCAGTGAAATTTCGTGCATAGTTCTACTTGAGACAAATTCAAGTTAGAGAGAATCGTAACTGCGAACGTGACTGATTCTTTTCTGCTCAAGAACTGTCATAATTTCGACTTTTTGGAGTAGATCAGCTTTCAAGCGTAGTGGGATAGTTTTGAACATTCCCAGCTGCTACCAGTTGAAATAGAATCAACACGTGTTTAATAGCGTCCATTGATGTTGACACCATGACAGATTTTTCCGAGCAACGCAGCTGCATAAAACTATGCTACGAGCTGGGAAAATCGGCCACAGAAACTCTGGGTGTTCTACGATCGATCTACGGAAATAACGCTCTATGTCGCTCGAAAACGTTCCACTGGTACTCGCGGTTTAGGGATGGACAGATACCAGGTGGAAAACCCGATGTTTCCCAAGATTTTCCTCCGTCCAGTTCGTCATCCACTGCGAAACAGAGTGGAAAACGAGGGAATAAACGTAGGAAAACTATGGAAAACCCTCAGATTCCTAACAATTTCGATGTGACAGTGATTGAAGCTCAACTGAACTATGTGAAAATGTTGATGAAACTTGGGAAAACCCCTTCGGAGACGTATACGTGCATGCAGGCTCTATTCGGGCCCAACGCTATCAGTCGTATAGATCTTCTACAGTTGTATTTCAAGTTGGAAACTGATCAAAATTTATCAGGAAATATTCTGCCTCCAATTATTAAGCCTCCTAGAAAGCAGAGAGCGTCGTTTCCCGCCCATACTAAGGGGGGAACAGCTGTTCAGCCCCCTGTGGAAGCCCCCGCCAAACGCCAAACCCAATCCAGGGTCGATCTCATGACTGGAGGGAGTTTTTGGCATGCACCATTCAATGATGAAAAGGAGAATACAAGTTTAACAGAGAATCAGGTGTGTTTTATGGATCATTTCATGCTATCGGGTGATTCAAACCAAAGTAACAGCTATAAAATCACTCTGCCGAAAAACGGTGATAGATATCAAGACAGCTACAATTCTGGAGTATCGATGCCGAACTTGGTTGATGGAAATCTTCCGTTGCCGTTACCTGTTGAAACGTGAGTTGTAAATTATTTTTATTTAAATAATAATTTATTATGATGTTGAAGATACATCTTGTTTCCACTAATATATAATAAACTTTAAAAAAACTTTTACGTGGAAATTGTGACTCACGTTATAGCGTGACGGTCATTTCACTCTTGTCAAGAGCATCGTCAGACGACCCACAGTGAAACGACCGTCGCGCCATAACGTGACACAATTTCCACTTGAAAGTGTTTTTTAAAGTTTATAATAATTTATTAATGAAATATTTTATTAATGATTTACCCAATGATGCACCTCGCCGTTTGGGCCATGTTATGGGGAACATAGGAGACCTACAATTTCAGGGGGGTTCCAAACCACCAGGTTGCTTGAGTGATAATAAAGCTGATAACATCAAGCCTAGCAGCTCGGTCACCCATCCATTTTTATAGGTTGTTGTAGTTTACAATGAAACTCGTCAATGTTTATTTTAACTTCAGTCTTCAACCTAATTTCATTTCGATCGATATGATTCACTTTTTTTCAATATGATTACACTATGTTCAATAGTGTCTGTAAAAGTTTTGTACAATATTATGTAAGTCTAAATACATCTACTATAATTCTTATCGGTACTGTATGATTTTGCTATGGAAGATGAAGCCCACTTAGGTCTAAGACCTGTGCGTGGACAACGAGTAAGGTTAGGTGTAGTTTACACCTAATAAATTCTTTTTCTTTATATTTGTCAGTTTGTTAAATTGTCAGTTGCTTCAAACTAACTTGTGAGATACGAGCCGGTATGGCTCGTAAAATGAATGCTCGTGTGCAGAAGGGTCAAACTATGATGAGTTTGTTGGACCCACAGTTTTAGGTCGGTTTCAAACCACTAGGAAGTTATTTTACAGTAGAGAACAGAGTCTTTTTTGCTGGCCAACCAATCGCTCACCCTTGCAAAGAGGGCGTCGAAGTTTGTAGCTTATCTTATTCGTTAATGAATTGAATATAAAATTTTGTAATATACTAGTAATATTACAGAGTGGGCAAACACTCAAACGTAACAAATGCATATAACAATGACGTTTAAATTCCTGGATTTCTTGTTCCATGACGAACTGTGTTGTTAATATTAACTTTTCAAGTGAATTCAACGACTTTCAGTCAAACGTTTATCCTAACGTGAACGCTCTATTCGTCAGCCTACACTATAGTATCTTGATTTTAAAACAGGTAAATGCATAGAGTGTTCAGGTTAGCATTAGTGCTGTCGTCAACGTAGTTTAACCCAAACTCTTTGTTAGTAAGAGTATTGGAAAAATTAATAATGAAAAATCGTTTTTGTACAAATTACCATTAACTGGAACCCATAGCCTGTGATTAGTTTGTTAAATTTGTTTATGTATTCTCTATTACTCGGTTCTGTAATACAAATAAGGAAAATTTGTGTGTTTTGGCATCTTGAAATTCTTCGAAATTTGTCTCGACATTCAGAAGCCGATTAGCCATGTATCTCATTGCCTTTAGATCTTTGCCCTTTACTGTTTGAGAGTTTTGAATGAATGAACCTTTGGACTACTGATCGTTCTCTGGTAGGCTGTGAACTGTTTGTTTTTCTGGTATTCTAGAGGTGGATCAGCGAAATTTTGTTATTACCGACTATGAGAATGACTTGGTAGACCCATAGTAAATATTCCATTGAGGTACCCTACAGTTTATGTTGGGTTAATGAACTGCGATATGGCTTTGTCATGATAACACAAACCCTCGATAATAAACAAAAATGGATTTACTCGCCAAAATTTATTCAAACTAACAAAACTATTTTTAAAATGTACTCGTCATCGAAAAACTTGTAAAACATAATTTTCTTACTTCAAAACACCTAAGCATTTTGCTTGCAATAATAAAATATTTTGTTTATGCATTTTATGAATTATCATTATTTGCTGAAGTTTGCAGAATTTCGAGTTTCTGATCGGTTAATTTGAATTACAAACTTGTAATTCAGAAAAAGTTCATAAGAAATGAAGAAATAGATAAGGCTCACTAACTGTCAGATCAGCAAAGGAAAATCATAGCGGGGTGCTGTAAAATATTTGATCAAAATAGCTCTGTTGTAAAAGTTTTTTCGCCATTTATTAAATCATATCATTTCTAATTATAATAATAATTTTGAAGTATAATGCAATAAATTTACTGTATTTTTAAACCTATTGCAATAATTATTATTTCTATATTACAATATCGCATCAAATATAACATATCGATTATTACGACAATATTAGCATGAAAAACAATCTTTTACACTGATCTACAATCGTAACAGATGGATATATTCCGGATTCCAGATCACGTGATCATTTATAATAGGGCTGGGATAGCATTTATTTTAGAGTATGGTAGATCAACGAAATCTTATTGTATCACAATAACGAATTGGTGCACAAATTTTCACTTGTAGGCCTATATTCCAGCTAAATCTTATTTAATTGATAATCGCAATTATCAATCATTAAATCGAGAACCCTGATGTACTTTAAAATTGGGATACAATTTTAGATGAATGTAGTAGGCATAAATTTTTGAAAAATGAATCGTTTTTTGAAAAAAATCACAAAATAAATGTATATTAGGCTTTTCAAAATGTAGTATTCTAAACTGGGACGAATCCAGAATTTTATTTTTGGTGGGTATCAGCTAAGAAAATGTTTTGGAGGGGATTCCACCTGGGGAAAAGGTCCTCATTCCTATAAAAGACACAAATATAGTTTTTTTAAATATTGATTGAGTATTTTGGGGGATACATCCCCTAAACGCACTTCCCGGATCTCACTTGTGGCTAAATGTGGCCGCATCCACATTGTTTAAATTCTTTTGCAACATGCTTCCTTCAACTAATGCAAACATTTCGCAATATATACGCCTTGAGGCATGCCTTTGTTGAATGAATGTTGAACAAAGTGTGGAGATATGAGAAATTGTAGTAATATATTTAACAGGAAATAGCAGAGGTTTCGTTCGGGGAATTCCCTAATCGATCCCCTATTACTGAGGGCTGTAAGTTTGCTGATTAATGGTTAACCCTATGAGTCATTGTCATGCCGTGATATTGCATTATCTTTTAAAGTATCGTCAATCTAATGCAAACAATTGAAGTGAGTATCTCACTATTCCGGGAATTCCGTCAGTTACATGGGATGGTGTGTCATATCAAAGTTTAAACTTTCTCCTTTCAGCTAAAGTCCCTGTAAAATCACTTCCCGGTGGTTCGGAACCCACCTAAAACTGTAGGTCCAACTCATCAATCACCATCATCCAATTCATTATCCACACACAAGTCTCAGACCTATGTGGGCTTCATCGCTAAAAAATATTTTTGTATTGGTGATGTAGTAGTGGACATCCATGATGAATATACGATCACTAATGATGTTTAAATTTGACTAATGATACGACCTTCTTCTTGTCACAGCATCATTTTTATTTATAGAGGAACTCTTTTAGTATTTTGTCTTCTTGGTATTGATAATAATAAGCGTATGGCTTTTAATGGTGGGGAGACCCTTACGGGTAGTTCCACCTCGCTGTTTGAGCCATGTTACGGGGAACATGGTGGACCTACTGTTTTAGGTGGGTTCCGAACCACCGGGTAAGTGATAATAAAGCTTGTAACATCAAGTCATTGAAGCACGGTCACCCATCCAAGCGCAGTCTTGAGCGTTCGTGACTGAACACCACGCTCACCGCATGACCAATCACCACCCTTGGTATTGATGATGATCATATTGTGGTAGTCTTCCATCTATATAAATAAAATTAGAGTTTTGTCTGTACATTTATCAGAATTATATATTTTTTTGTTATTTTTACGTTTTATACATTAAATAAGCCGAAACAAGTCTTATCTCAATTTCTGTCTGTCTGTCTGTCACGGCCCCAAAGGCATTTTACGCGGCCTTCTTCTGAAAAACGAGAGCATCGATCGGGATTTAAGTTATTTGTATTGAAAACCTTTTTGACAATGTCTTTAGCTATAAAAAACTAAATTAACTTTTTTTTAACAGAATAATAAACGTTTAAAAACCAAGTATTGTGCGATTTTGGATACATTTTACGCGGCCTTCTCCTGAAAAACGAGAGCATCGATCGGGATTAAAGTTATTTATCAGTATTGAAAACCTTTTTGACAATGTCTTTAGCTATAAAAAACTAAATTAACTTTTTTTTAACAGAATAATAAACGTTTAAAAACCAAGTATTGTGCGATTTTGGATACATTTTACGCGGCCTTCTCCTGAAAAACGAGAGCATCGATCGGGATTAAAGTTATTTATCAGTATTGAAGACCTTTTTGACAATGTCTTTAGCTATAAAAAACTAAATTAACTTTTATTTAACAGAATAATAAACGTTTAAAAACCAAGTATTGTGCGATTTTGGATACATTTTACGCGGCCTTCTCCTGAAAAACGAGAGCATCGATCGGGATTAAAGTAATTTATCAGTATTGAAACCCTTTTTGACAATGTCTTTAGCTATAAAAAACTAAATTAACTTTTTTTTTAACAGAATAATAAACGTTTAAAAACCAAGTATTGTCCGATTTTGGATACATTTTACGCGGCCTTCTCCTGAAAAACGAGAGCATCGATCGGGATTAAAGTAATTTATCAGTATTGAAAACCTTTTTGATAATGTCTTTAGCTATAAAAAACTAAATTAACTTTTTTTAACAGAATAATAAACGTTTAAAAACCAAGTATTGTCCGATTTTGGATACATTTTACGCGGCCTTCTCCTGAAAAACGAGAGCATCGATCGGGATTAAAGTAATTTATCAGTATTGAAAACCTTTTTGACAATGTCTTTAGCTATAAAAAACTAAATTAACTTTTTTTAACAGAATAATAAACGTTTAAAAACCAAGTATTGTGCGATTTTGGATACATTTTACGCGGCCTTCTCCTGAAAAACGAGAGCATCGATCGGGATTAAAGTAATTTATCAGTATTGAAAACCTTTTTGACAATGTCTTTAGCTATAAAAAACTAAATTAACTTTTTTTAACAGAATAATAAACGTTTAAAAACCAAGTATTGTGCGATTTTGGATTCATTTTACGCGGCCTTCTCCTGAAAAACGAGAGCATCGATCGGGATTAAAGTTATTTATCAGTATTGAAAACCTTTTTGACAATGTCTTTAGCTATAAAAAACTAAATTAACTTTTTTTAACAGAATTATAAACGTTTAAAAACCAAGTATTGTGCGATTTTGGATACATTTCTTCTAAGTTATATTACCACATGAGAACAAATCACGTAATTTATCATGATATATCAATCAGCTGTTCTCAAATATTCTCTCTGATAAGTGTCACTGAATTGTTTACGTTCTAAGTTGTTTACTAAGCTGCTAACAACTTCATGATCGTTGCTATCAAAAAAGCCGAAACATATCTAGTCTTACTTCTTAACATAAACCGTACGAAGGACGGGCACAATAGCTAGTATTGAATAAGACTGCTGAAATAGAAACGCAGGCTTGGTGACGTGACGCAGGATGACGTTTTGTGAGAAACAATAGTAAATTGGACCTTATCCTCGCTTTTATTTGCTCTGTTTCATTTGATTTTGTATCTTGGAGTTTTCGGTTCAATCGAAAAAATGTTTTGTTTACAAATGACAGTTTTTAGTTGAAAGCAAGGCCAATTATTTTAGAAGTTGTGATATTTGTGAGATAAGAATTGGCTGATCTTACCACCATTTCACCAGTGAAAAATAAAAATATTTTACTATCAAAGTGAATGAATGAATAAAATTTATTAGTCCATAAGCATTACATAGTATATATGCACATATTTTTAAAAAATTCTTGAGACTAATAAAAGTTCTCATCCCGAGGCTAAAGTCAACCTGTGTGGGATGGTACACGCAATATAAGTAGCTTATATAGTTGCCTTGGTTCTTTCTTAAGGTAAAAGTTTATTAGTTACCCTTTTCACGGGTTTGATCGAGGAAAATTTTTATTTTAGGAAATTGAAAAATGAATCTGATTTTATTATGCATAAAATTTATCATTTTTCCTTCTTACGGTTTTTATGTAGTACATTTTTATTCTAGGACATTGAACAATGCATCTGAATTTCATATTGTCGTCCCTTTTTACATTCTTATACTCTTGAAAGATGTCATTGCTAAAATTGCATCCAAATAATCATAGATTCGTTCAAGTAAACATCTTTCTTTTATTTATTATTAATTTAATTCAGTTACTGCGTTCGACTTACATAAAAATGCATCCAAATTTCAAAAAACACCCCCCCCCCCGCATTTGACATTCTTACTGGACTTAAAAGATTTCCTAGCAGAAATGACATCCAAATTATATTTTCATTTAATCTACAATTCTTATTTGATTGAAAAAATCATCTTTGTCATCACAAGAAAAATGAATGAGTGAGA